>BFEA01000072.1:3507986-3522449 GCA_003427395.1 Chara braunii | reverse complement strand
CGTGGTCCCCTACGACAGGATAGGTTTTCGCGGGGCACAACTTACTTTCCCTGAGGGGCTGTCACCACCCTCAGGGGCGTATCCCTACCGAGCTACCGACCCACATGCGAAAACTTTTACATGCAATTGCAGAGGTAGGTCAGCCAAGGGCGTTTGCTCACTCGCGGGAGTATAGGTACGCTTGGTTAACGCCAAGTGGACCCGAACGTTGTCCTTTCTCGAGGGCGCTGATCTCCTCGGTACGAACGAGCGTCGGTCGACTAGGCCAGCCTCGACCAAACGTGAAACCCAACATATAATCCTAGTCCCTTTATAATCCCCTACTCATAAAAAAAATAAAATATATAAATAACATTTCGACTTGATGAGATGGCCTGCCAAGGTTATCATTTCCTGCCTACATGACCGACGAGGCAATTGTACTGTCGTCCGAAGACGGGAGATCCGTCGCGCACAGCTTTTACAAATAAATACCGCTCGTACCATGCAGATCAACAAGTGATCAGGCTCCTGGTCGATGTTTGAACTCCCGGTTCGACCATATTGTCTTACCGCATACATTTATTCGGAGGAGCGACTGACAATTATGTCGGTTGATTTGTCCTCCTAAATGAACGGCCGCAGCATTCTCCTCCTTCTCTATCTATCTATCTATCTATCTATCTATCTATCTATCTATCTATCTATCTATCTGAACCTGGCCGCCATCAACGCCAGATCCAGGCACCGTGGCGACTGTTGGGGTTCAGCCTCCTGATGAGTCAGTGAAAATCCGACGAAACAGTCTGTCTCAGTCGAGTCCCGTTCGCTCGAAACGAACGGGTGATAAGGCGACAGGGGAAAAAGAGAAGGAAAGAAAAAAAAAAAAAAAGGAGAAAGAAAAAAGAAAAGGAATCTAGATAAAATTTAAAAAGAAAAACAAAATCTAAAGAAAATCTAAGATAAAAAAAAAATAGACGGTCTAGCTGCACTACTCTCGAAATGTGCAAGATGAGGGTGAATCTTCCGCTAGAATATGGAAAGATGCACCACCCTGATTTTTGTCTTTTGTACATGTCGGGAGTAGCGGAGCGACGCCCTAAGCTCCACCTCACACAGGCTGCCCGTTCGAACGGGCACCGCCTAATACATGGAGTATCTAAATGCCCCGACGCCTGAGGCTGCGCCACCTGGCGCGGTGCCTGCGTCAACTTTAGTTTCGAGTTTTTCGTTCTTTTTTTTTTTTTTTTTTTTTTTTTTTTTTCTTACCCAACGGTTACCTCCCGTCGGGTCGTTTTGCCTCGATGGCGCCAAAACGAAAGAAAAAACAACAAAGAAAAACACAACAAACGACGAAAAAAATAAATTACCTCGATGTTGTAGCTGTCTCCATCGCGACCGCATTTGAATGCTTACGCGTTCAGCTACGGGACAGGTAAGGGTTTTTGTTTTTGTTTTTTGTTTTTTTTCCAAAATAAGAAAAATAAAATTTGGACTCTTTCTCGATATATATGCGTCGTCCTTACCCAGGGGCCATGCTATCTCGGCGCGGCTGATTTCATCCGCGCGATCTCGAAGATCGCACAGCCGAAAATCGGTTGCACCGCTGGTCAAGTCACGGGTTGCTCCAAAAGGAGCTAGCCCGATAGTACATCGGTCAGGTTCGATCCCCATCTCTGCGGGGTGGCAATCTGGCGACGGTACCTACTGGGCTAACTCCTTTTCACATCCAAAAAGGAGCGCCCCTTCTATAAGAAGGGTTCCAACGCCCAGCAGACCCCTTTTCAGTGCCTAGCAGACTGAGCCTGCTTGTTGCCGTGGCCGGCAGGCGGGGTTGGCAGCCGACAGCCTTAACGGCGGCCCTACCCAGCCGGCCCCGACGCCTTCGACCTCGGTCCTCAGCGCATAAACCCTATGGACCCTAAGCCATTCCTTCACGCCGAGGTCCCCTTTTTGGCCCACTTAGGCCCTTAATCGCGTGGCTTAACAACCGCACGACCTTATTATACGTAGACTAGGTTTTAACTTTACTTTTCCCATGACCGGACACTACTGCGGCCTGGTCGAACCCGCGGACGACAGTACCGACCCCCGTTATTCCGTACGGGCGTCGATGCCGCCCTGTGTCAACGACGTCAGGTACAAAAAAAGTTTAAGTCTCTCAGTCATAGCGCTGGTCTAAATAACTTTTGGCAACATCAATCTCATCAAGTCGTCAAATTAAGTGAACAGGTCAGACAACGTCCAACGTTGAAAAACACGGGCAGATACCCTTGTCAGGGTTTCTGCCCCGACAGCATTCCCGGGCCCCATTGAACGACTCCCACGTCGTTCACGTGGTTGGTGCCCTCAATATTAAATTTTACAGATACCTCTCTTAGTATCTTTCAATCTTAATAAAATCACAGATACTTTAATAAGCGGATATTCGAAAAAACGGACTCCTTATTATTAAACGAGTTATGCCCTCGAAGCCAAAATTCACAGTCATTCTGCACTCATCGGAACGGTACCAGATTCAGCCCCTGGAAGCCCAAAATTCGAAACTCAGGCTTAGACTCAGCCCGTGGAAGGCCAAATTCAAAGGATTTAGTTTTAATGGTTTTGGCTAACAATTCATTCGGTTGGAAATCATTATTTCAATCATCTGGGCAAGCAACCATCACTGCCGGGAATTTAACCCGGGTCTCTCATGTCCATGGGGATGCATCCACAACACTTCAACACACTCACGTGTTGCCAGGAGTTTAACCTGAACCTCCCACGTAACACAAGGATACTCGTACTATACCACAGTCACAATTGTCGGGGATAATAATAGCAAGGCTCCGGTGTTCCACCATCCCTTCTGGAAGACCTGTATTAACCTTCCGCTAATTCCCAGAATGAGCCGAGCAAAATGAAAACCGACTACCTGAGAAGGTGTTGAGCAAAAGGGCGAGTGCGAAGTATCAGGAGATGAAACATCTCCATGCCAAGTATCTGGTGTTGGGGATGGGTACTTCGTCATTCGTGGAACGGGGAGAGTAATTATTGCCTAGGAGGACAAATCAACCGACATAATTGTCAGTCGCTCCTCCGAATAGATGTATGCGGTAAGACAATATGGTCGAATCGGGAGTTCAAACATCGACCAGGAGCCAGATCACTTGTTGATCTACGTGGTACGAGCGGTATTTATTTGTAAAAGCTGTTCGCGGCGGATCTCCCGTCTTCGGACGACAGTACAACTGCCTTGTCGGTCATGTAGGCAGGAAATGATAACCTTGGCAGACCATCTCATCAAGTCGAAATGTTATTTATGTACTTTATTCATTTTATGAGTAGGGGATTATAAAGGGACTACGATTATATGTTTGGTTTCACGTTTGGTCGAGGCCGGCCTAGTCGACGGACGCTCGTTCGTACCGAGGAGATCAGCGTCCTCAGGAACGGACAACGTTCGGGTCCACTTGGCATTAACCAAGCGTACCTATACTCCAGCGAGCGAGAAAACGCCATCGGCTGACCTACCTCTGCAATTGCATGTAAAAACTTTCACATGTGACTCGGTAGCTCGGTAGGGATACGCCCCTGAGGGTGGTGACAGCCCCTCAAGGAAAGTAAGTTGTGCCCCGCGAAAACCTATCTTGTTGTAGGGGACCGCGGGATGTATAGCTGGCGCACCCGGCTAGAGCGGTGAAGGAGCAATGTAACCTCGTCCGTCCCGGCGGTTCGCAGGATTATTTATGCATCGTCCTAAGTTGTCTTTTGATTTTGTTTTGTTTTAACTCCTGTGTGACATAGCCGGGAGGGCCCTCGTTCACACGAGGGCCGATGCGCTCGACAGGTGGCGCCGTTGCCGGGGACAGCGGGATGTATAGCTGACGCACCCGGCTAGAGCGACGAAGCGGCAATGCAACCACGTCCGTCTCGGCGGTTCGAGGGATTATTTATGCATCGTCCTAAGTTGTCTCTTGATTTTGTTTTGTTCTAACTCCTGCGTGACATAGCCGGGAGGGCCCTCGTTCACACGAGGGCCGATGCGCTCAACAACGTCTCCCCTTTTTTATTACTTTTAACCACCGTATGACTTAGATTCATAAAATATAACAAAACCTATAAATAATGAAAATATAAATATAAATCTATATTCTACATATTCTTGTAAAATTGTATTTTCATAATTTATACTTATAATCTTTGTATATTTTTGTTGTGTTGATGAAAAAAAAGCGCAAGATTATTTTGCACTCAAAAGTTTGAAGACCATTCGAATTACAACTTCTTGAATTGAAATTCGAATTCGAGAAAACTTTGTATTCGACAATCGATATTCCTTCGAGCACAGGACAAAGACACATTCGATTTCGTCGTTCACCAAAAGCACGATTCTTTGATCCGGTGCTACGAAACTATTATCCTCGAAATGCAAATACTCCGCCACATTCGTTGATAACATTGCAAAATATTTTGTCCGAATTTTTTGCTGCATTTTCACGAATAGTTTATAGTATTGTAAGTAATCCGATTATTGCACCAACTTTATATGATTTTTTTGTTATAAGTCCTTTTCGTGCAATTTTAATTCCACTTTCGTTTTTTGTTGTCCATTATAATCCAGTTGAAGTCACAAGAGCACAATATACATATCATTCTGAATATGATTCTATTCCTAATACGAATCAACTTTTTGATTTTTTGCAACATTCAGCATTACTAACATTTCGTTCAGATCAAAGAGCATTCTTTGTTATTGACGATAATACTGCTCTGCGAATAATGTAGCATTCATATTTTTCTTATACTCTTCTTTTTTTAATTACTTTCAATGGAAATGTAGTACATTCTTTATCCTTTGGAGCAAGATAAATGTATGAAGAGCGTGTTACAGAATATGTAAGAATTAACCGTACAAATTTCAGAATTATTTTTTATTCATCAACACTTTGCTTATGTACATTTATTATTCCTATACCAACAGAAATATCTCGCTACAGAGGAGTTGCCTTAAGACAATTTTTCATCAATCATTCTTACGATTCGTTCATATTAACATCGCTCATCAATATTAATCAATATCTGTTATTCGCTTTTGCACATCATCAAAATAATAATCCAGTCTTTCTTGCTGAATGGTTTCTTTGGGGTCCCGGACCATGGTTTTATTATATAATGAACCATGTAAATCATTCTTCAATATCATATTCATATTTTCCTTCTCATTCAAATCATCTGTCATTACCTTTTACACAATTCCGGCATGCCTTCAGAATTAATCACAATGCAAATGACTTCGCATTTTTCATAATCCAGTCATCTGGAAACGATTAAATAATATATTTGATTTTTTTTTTTTACAATTTTTTTTTATTTTTTTTCTCGTAAGTTTATAAAGGTTTTAATATTAGTTATGTCATAAATAATACTTAAGTCGTTGTATTTTAGAATTCAAAGTTCTTTAGAATAGTTAAAAATGAGTTTGCTTGATACTCGTATTCAATATACAAACTACTTGTTCTTTTGACTATCGAATAATTTCGCGCTTTCTGATATTGTCGATACGAAAGATAGAAATAATAAAGAGAGAGAATCTCTATGATATGAATTTTTTCGATTTGACATCTTGTTACAAATTCATGTCAAAGCTGTGTTGTTACATTGTAACTGTTTTCATTTTATAAGAATATACTGAATTTCATTCTCTATGTAAAAAATTTCAGATTTTTCGACAACATTTTTGCATATAATCATTTGTCATCAACATTCTATTTTACAATTTATACTTTTTTTTTTTTTTTTCAAATACATTGTTTTATAACTTTTTGTTTTTTTTATTTTTTTATTTTTTTATTATTGCTTGTTTTTTTCTTATCTTCTTTACAAAGGAAAAACCTTTTCAATTTGTTGCTTTTGTTTAATGCGTCTTTTTTAATAATCATTTTTTTTGCAAATAATGTATTTCGTTTTTTCAATAATTTTTAAATCTTCTTTATTTCAATTTTTTTTTTTTTTTCGTTTTTGCAAAAAAATCTTTTTTGTCAAAACTGTGTTGTTACATTGTACCTGTTTTCATTTTATAAAAACATACTGAATTTCATATTCTATATCAAAAATTTTGAAATTCTTGACAAGATATTTGCATATAATAATTTGTCATCGACATTCGATTATACAATTTGTACATTTTTTCAAAATTTTCAGATACATTATTTTGCAACCTTTTTGTTTTTTTTTTATTTTTCATTGTTTTTATTGCTTGTTTTTTTCCTATCTTCTTTAAAAAACAAAAATATTTTTAATTTATTTCTTTCCTTTAATGCATTTTTTTTATAATAAATTTTATTGCAAATAATGTATTTTGTCTTTTTAATATTTTTTAAATATTTTTTATTTCAAATTGTTTTTTTTTATTTCGTTTTTGCAGGAAATTCATTCAAAGACAAAAAATCAACTGTTAATAAATAATAAATAATACAAATAAATCTTTAGAAATGAAAATCACATCATAATACAATGATATATGTTTCTTTCCTTATCATACATCTATAGAAAAAAACACATATTTAGTCTAATATAATTATCGTTCTTATCAAACTATTTTCATAAATTTCTCAATTTTTTTATCATATTTGACTTTGTTTTTAAAACAATGTCCTTTTCTTGTTCCAAAGACTACAAACATAGTAAAAAACCTTAAAAAAAACAAGAAACTACAGAACAACGAGAATTGCGATTAGCAAAACAACGTGCAACAACTCGCTTACGTAGACTTAATGAAAACGAAGAAACTCGCAAAAAACGTTTAGCATATGACGCAACTTGGCACAAACAAACAAGATTAAAAAAAAAAAAAACTTAATAGTTCACTATCACAAAATAATACATCGACTCAATTACTATATGAAAAAAATAATATTAATAACACTATTTTTTTTTTTTTTTTAATTCAAAATATATTATCACAAAAATAAAACATTAACAATTCGATATTATAAAAAACTAATTCATTTCACTCGTCTTCAATCCAAATTTGTGAAAACGAAATATTATTTAAAAAATGAGAAACAAGATTAGAAAAATGACGTATGGCGGCTCGTTTACGAAGACTTCATGAAAACAAAGAAGCTCGAGCAAAACGCCTAGCATATCAAGCAGCTTGGCGTAAACAAGCAAAATTAAAAAAAAATACAAATTGATAATTTAATCTTGAAAAATATAACATCATTTGAATCATTTGGTGAAAAAACTATCATTGATAATATTAAAAATCAATATTCTAGCACGAAAAATATTCTATTACAAAATTAATCAAATACACAATGTATTTCAAATATATCTAATACAAATAAAATTTTAAATAAACCAATTAAACTTATACGAATAAAAACTATTGCACGAAGATAATCAAATATATCACCATCAAATTTTCTTATAAACATACCCAAAATACCTAAAATCTAAATCAACCAATCAAACACATACGCCTCAAAACACTTGCCTGTTCAAATAACAAGATTGAAAAAAATATAATTACACCAGTGTTCATTTTTCACCAATTTCATAATCACAAAAAGATGATTTCGCAAAAAACATATCACAACAACTAAATCCTATATAATTAGTAGAAAAAACATGTTGCGTTTGTGATAAATTGGTATTACAAATTCATATTCATAAATATTCGCCATACGATTCAACTATTCTAAATTGTATGCATAAATATTCATATAATCTTGAACCTTCTTTACATCCCGATCTTATTAAATATTATGATTGTAGTGATCTACGTCCATTACAAAAAAATATAATGTTATCTAAAAAAGGTATTATTATTGAATCCAACAAAAACATAATATTAAATATATGCAAAAAATGTAACAATGCTTTGTTTAATTCACATCGACAAATACATCTACCAAAATTTGCAATTGCTAATCATTTTTTCATTGGTAGGTTACCATTATCTTTACAATAAGCCACTTGGCCTGAATTATTAATGACGAGCTTAACAAATATACTAACACAAACAAAAATTATGCGTGGAGGAATACATCGTTCAATACGTTCACATTTGCTCGTATTCGATGCAATTCCAGGTCCAGTTGCAATCTTATTGCCTAAATCGATAACAAAAGACATGCATTACCGAATAATTTTAGTCGATTCTTCTTTGATACACAACTTACATGAATAAAAAAAAATTATTGTATACGACATGCAATAGTTGAAAACTTACTCATGTTTTATAATAATAACAATGATTTCTACTCCAATATAAAATTCGACAAAACACAACTAGACTCTATTCCAATCAATGATCTTATGTATGTTCCAAAAAATATAATTGAAAATTTGTCATCTGATACTACTCATGCTGATGAATTAGATAATGAACAAGATGGATGAAATGCACCCCCGGAAACTTGCAACGAAAGTACATATATTGAAAAATCAGTTCTTTTTTCACATGAAATTGCACCAATACACAATGATATTGAAAACTCAATAATTGAACAATTATCTACAACTAATGATGAAGAATTTATTTTCGCTATTCATACATCATCTCAATTTGCAAATATGTTTGATCCCTATTTAGAACCAAAAATGTTTCCACATTTATTTCCATATGGTCGATGACATTCAGGAAGAATAAAAAAGACAAATTTTCGTATTTGGCTGATACAGATCAACAAGAGGCTATCAAGGACATTCATACAACACTTAGTTCAAAATATATAGACACATACAAAGATATAATTCCATTGCTACGATTAGCTGCAGTATATGATTACAATGACAACTATGACATTCCATTAATAGGAACAACTATGACATTCCATTACACTTCTAATCACCACAAATTATTAGAAGTTCCCAGACTAACATTCGATGCTGATTTCCAATACATGATACCACAACCTCTTCCAATCCATACATTACCACTTCGACCAAATACGCCTCATATTTCTATTCATCAAAACAAATAAAAAATCAATTACCTATATAAATTCGTTAATCAATAATATAGAACTCCTCACATTGTTTTCAAAAAAATCTCCAAAATTGTAAAATTTTCCCCTTTTTTGTTTCAAAAATACATTACTTACTCCTAACAAAATCTTTTCCCGTACATTAATTATATATCAATTTACAAAAAAAAATACTTTCTTATAAAAATACTAAACACACCCCTCCCTTACAAAAATAGTAAATCATAATTTGTATAATATTTCAACGCTTTTCAAAAAAAATTGCTTGCAACTATATTAATTTTCTAACATTTTAAATACACTTCAAAAAAACATTAGTCATAATATGCCCTTGATGTTCAGTTTTTTTTTTTTCTTTCCTCTTATTTTCCTTTTTTCCTTTTTCATGTTTAGATCGAACATAAACAAATTTGCATTTCTTCAAGTTCATTGAGAGTCTCAATTAAATACGTTTAATGATACTTTGCCCGTTACATTTCAACTTCCATTGATTTTTTGTATTTCATTAACAACATTGAGCTCCTAATGGACGATTCTATTTCACTTGCAACATTGAACTATTTGAACATCTGAATGTAAATACTTTTAAAAAAATATGCAAAAACGATCTTGAATTTCCTATACAACCTCAAACAAATTGTATTGAATCTAGTCGGTTTCTAGCAAATTCTTTTTTTTTTTGTGCACATTTCAAAAGCCTCCACAATGAGGCCCTGACTTTAAATTTGCATCAAGGTACTACTGTTTAGAGTTACCCGTCACAACTTCGCATAATCGTCCATACAACCCCCCAAACTACAATCTCATATGCCCTGGCTTCGCCCCCGCGCCTCGCGCGGTTCCAGTTTTCCTTCTTCAATCACAGGTCAGGGGTGCTTTCTTCTCCTGCTGCCCTCCTCCACTGTCCGGGCAACGATAATATTGCTGCTGGGTCTGTTCTGCCCTGTCTGTCCAGTCTGGTCCGCCCACAGCAACTGTCCTTCCATATTCCCTTGCCCCCCTTGCTCCTCCAACCCTTGGAGGGTCTCCTCCCCTTCGTCTCTCCATAGCCTCTATAGCCCCTTCCTCCTGTGTTGTACCCCTTCGTCGAGCCTGACTCTCCCCCCCGTGATATCCCTCTCCCAGTTCTCTCTCGTCCCTGAGGATCCTCCCCTGATCCTTTTTTTTTTTTTTTTTTTTTTTTTCAAACAGCCCGAGCAGCTGCTAGGGACGCTGGTTCGAGCACAACAGTCCACTTTCCTTCCCCGGACTTCCTTCCTCTCTCTCTTTCTGTATTCTGCTGGCCACCTGCCTGCGAACCACCGTCCATTGTTCTGTCGTGTGGGGACTTTTCCTCTTCTCCTGTTCCCTTGGAAGCGGGAGTCCCTTCGATTGTGCCAGATGGGCCTCCAGTGTTCTGAGGGGGGCCCACATAGCCGGGGTTTTAGTGGCCAGCACCGGGGCCCCCTTAGCTGATCTCTGAGTCAGTGACTGCAACCTACATACAGCTAGCTCTGACTGCTCTCTGGAAGAAGCCATGAAGAGAGCTTCAACCGGCCATCCACACCAACTGACGCCAAAGCATGCTTCTTGGTCCATGTGTTGAGAAACCATTTTCGTTTCTTCCCTTACCCCGCGTCTGACTTTACGCCAGTCTGGCAGGGTAGATGGTCGAATTTTGTTTTGTTCTTTTGCCATTGCTATCTGTTTGTGCGTGGTGAGAGTCTCTCCTCTAAAGACCTTGGCATTTCTACTTTTCCGGCAGTAGACCTTGGCATTTCTACTTTTCCGGCAGTTTGTATTCTCGCTGTAGGGAGAGACAGTGTGCATAGAAACTGCCGGTATTTGATCGGCCGTTGGCGCGCGCGGCATGTAACGTCTCGCTGCCGGTACGGGGTTCATTCAAATGCACTGGTCGTTATTTCTCCGGCTTCGGCGGATTGGAGTCGCTAGCTTCGGCGGCCGGGGCAGGCTTTCACCTACCGGGAACCATGCGCAGAGGGCTGCCAGTCTTTCGCCGGCTGCCTTGCTTTCTCCTGCTGGTAGCCATGCCGAGGAGTCCTCTAACACACGTTGCCGGTGTGGTCCGATCCGTGTTGATGGGGTTGGAGGTACGAGAGAGACACTTCGACCAACACCGGTCTGGCCATGTGGCAGTGACAGCTCATGTTGGGTGCCACGTGGCGTTATTCGAGCCGTTCTCGAAGGAGAGGGTAGTTGCCTCGATGTAATTGTGTGTGGGACTCGTCGATCATATCGATGCGGTGATCATCGGCGCCGGACGCCGGATACGTGGCCTGACGGTGCTCAAGGGGCTTGGCGCGATCGCGATTGTCATGACGCCTCCTGTCGACCAGTTCGCGGCCGGGGCTTTTCATCGACGTGGCTTTGTCGTTCTCCGGCCGGCGGGAACAGAACAGGCACGAAGTGGCAGTGGGCAGGAGCTGGAGTAGGGGAGGCATTCTCTACTCCCTCGATCTCGACCGTCTCTGAAGCTCAGGCGGTGTACACGTGTCATGAGGGCAGCTGCCAAGGCGCAGCAGCGGCTGGCAAATCACCCATGAAAGTGTCGATGGAGGGAGAGAATGGTGGAATCGAGAAGCTGGGACAAATGAGAATGTACGGGGAGACCGACATGATGGAATCGAAGCAACAGGAAAAGCGGCGATTGGACCAGGAACAACGGCGGTTAGACCAGGAAGTACAGCCGGAACAGGAACAATGGGAACAGCGCCAGGTGCAGGACCAGGAACGGCGTTTGGAGGCGGAGGAGGCAGACAGAGGGCAGAGCGCGGAAGAACCTGCTTGGCAAAAACGTCCCTCCTCTGCTGCCGAGTACTTCGGAAGTTTGACGAAAGGTAGGGACCAGGATCGGAACCAGGATCGGAACCAGGGTCGGGTTCAGGGTCGGGTTCAGGGTCGGGAGCAGGCTCTGGGCAGGTTCGGTATCACTGTCGGGACGAGGTTCGGGATGAGGTCGGAATCAACTCGGCCTGTCCTGTCTTATCCTTCCCTTGCCCCTTCCGGCGTCGACTTCTCTGGCCCGACCCTGCTACCCTCCCAGACAAGGGAGAACTTCCAGGCTCGCCAATGGCTGTGCCTATCGATCCGTACGGCACCCCGTATGAATCCATACTCGTACACTATTTGGTGCCGTACCCAAATTTTCTTTCCCCCCCGCCCCTTCTTTTGGTGTCCAGGTGTTGGATAGTGTCCATGAAGCTTTTGTACCCAAAATCTGCAGGAAAACGAGTTTTTTTTTGTGGGGGGGGGAGGGAGGCGAAGGGTGTACAGAAGACAAAGAAGAAAAATCGACCAAATCAATCAATCAATCAATCAATCAATCAATCAATTGATTAATTAATCAATATAATCAACAATCAATCAAGCGATCAATCAATCAATCAATCAATCAATCGTCTGTCTCCCTCCCTCTGGCACGCGCATGGAGGGAGGGAAGGGGGGCCTGGGGGGAGAGAGAGAGAGAGAGAGAGAGAGAGAGAGAGAGAGAGAGAGAGAGAGAGAGAGANGAGAGAGAGAGAGAGAGAGAGAGAGAGAGAGAGAGAGAGAGAGAGAGAGAGAGAGAGAGCAGGGGGCTACAGCCATTACAGGAAGAATGTGGTGTCAAGAATGGCCACTGTTTCTCTTTCTTTGTCACACACACTAGGCGCGGCGCCAGAGTTAGCGATACCCCTCAGAGAAAGAAGGGCGGATGAGGGCGAGGAGGAGGAGGACGAGGAGGGAGAAGGAGGAGGGGAGGAGGGGGGCAATCAGAAAGAGGGTGGGGGGAGGAGGGAGGAGGAGAATGATGGGGGGAGGAGGGGAGGAGGAGAGGGGGTTGAAGGGCGACGAGGGGGGAGGGAGGAAAAGAGGATGAATAAGAAAAGAAGAAGAAGAAGAGGGTGGGGGAGGAGGAGGGAGTAGGGGGAGGTAGGAGCGTCGAGTCCTGGAGGACGATGATGTCGTGAGGAAGAGGGAGATGGAGGGAGGAGGAGAGGAGACGAAGGACGACGAGGGAGAGGATTATGAATAGGAGGAAGAAGAAGAAAAGAAGAAGATAAGAAGAAGAAGGGGGGGGAGGAGGAGGTAGAAGGAGAGAGTGGAGGATGAAGTGGACGCACGCTGCTGAAGCAGTGGCTGCTGCAGGAACATGGGTCATCATGCAAAAGCTTCGGATCGCACCGACTGGTCAGCTCAGTTGGTACACCTATCACCTGTTGGAAAACAGACCTAAGGTCGAAGTCCTAAGGAATCATACCTCTGAATTTACTTGGGCCCGTTCAGTTCAAAGATGATACCTCAAGGCCGTCGCCGTTTGAAAAAAAAAAAAGGTTTGGATCAGCATTCTTCAGATTTTTTTATTCTTCAATATTACTGTAAATACCCGGGGTATTTGTTTTTTGGTTTTTGTTTTCGTGCTGGGATTTGAATCAGCCAAACATCGCTTGTAGTGCAATGATACACTCACGTTTTTTTGAACTTTATTTTGATTTGTGTTGTTTTCCTAACGTTTTTCTATGCTGTACGCGCACGTACGTGACCACGTAAGGGGCTGCGTACATATATGTGTGTACGCCAATGCACTTTTCAGGGTTGAGGGGGTTAACTTGGGGCTGAAATGTGGGGGTACCTGTTAACCACTTATGGGCCCCATAGGTGTTCGGCCCACAACACATCCTGAGGAGTGGGCCACAGCCCCTCGTTTGTATGGTCAAACAGATATATAGTGCTAGCGGCGTGTCTGCCGTGTTTTTTTTTGTTTTCCTGACTGTGGCAAAGCTTTCTTTGTTTCTTGGGCGTTTTGCTGGCTTATGATGGGTTGTGAAACGGCACTCCATAGAGTTTTCCGTCTGCTGTAGGTGAGTGACAGCCTGCTTTGATTTTCATCACAGGTACCTTGAGGGCAGTGGTTGGTGCCCACCTCACAGCCGGGGTTAAGGTGGGTTATCACTTTGTATCATGGGTTAGGGGGCTCTGCAGACTGTAGAGGGTGAAGCCTCCTGATGAGTGTGTGAAACTCCGACGAAACAGTCTGTTGTCACAGCCCCTCACTGGTTGTCCTCCTCTCCCTCTGTACCTACTACGGTTTACCCCGCAGTTCTGTTTGACGACCATCTATATATATTACAATAACATATAGGGGCTTGGAACACCACTGTCGAAAACACTATTTTCCATAGTTTCTCTTGGCCACACAGCCTGTTGAAATTGGAGACCGGGAATTTTTTTTCAACTTGTCAGGGAATGCTTCCCAACACCTCCTTCCCAAAGTTGTTGAATCCCCACCCAGCCTCCTGTTACTCCGATGCTTTTAACAGTCCTCGGCTGCATTGAAATGTGGTGAGTGGGGGTGAGGTCAGGATGGACTAAGGGCGTTGTTAGACACTACTTGGGGACGTGATTCCAAGGATTTTGTTAGACACTACTTGGGGACGTGATTCCAAGGATTTCGTCGTCGTTACACCTGTCCTAGACACTACTTGGGGACATGATTCCAAGGATATCCTCGTTGTTACACCTGTCCTTGGAG
>BFEA01000072.1:3380369-3394862 GCA_003427395.1 Chara braunii | reverse complement strand
CCCCCGGGAACCCGCCCGCCCATTCTTCTGATCTAAAACTCTTTTTCCCGCTGTTGCCAACGACAGGCCACTATCCCAGGTGTCTGCAGCCCCCCAAGTGTATCAGTTATGAAAGTGGTTGTACAATTTATTCAATTGGAATGAAGTGGTATCTCCCCCATTGTCTCAGCTATCATGTCTTCGTGTAGGCTGTTGTGGCCCTTGCCAAGGAGCCGACCCCTGACGGCTCTTCGCAAGGAAGACCCTGTGTGGTTTGTCTTTGGATATGTTAAAGACACAATATTTAGGAAATTAGTAAATCATCATTCTCGCTTTGTGGAGGGGGAAGAACGTGGCTGCACCCCCTTTGGGGCGCTCCTACCCCTCCCTGATGCTGTTGTCTTATATCTGTTGTTATACAACAGCCGTATTTGGTGAGTGGTGGAGAGAAAGCCCTGGTATCAGGCTCTGTGTTTTTTTTGTTTTTTTTTTCCCACTTTCAACCATTTCTCGTGCGAAGGTATCGACATATACTGGATTTTTAGGGGGGGGGGGTTCCGAAGTTAGTGCCTAAATATACGAATACAACGCACCCGGTGCTTTGTATTCATATACAACTCACGTGCGTTTTGTTCGGGGGAAGATTGTGGGGTAGGACAGGGAGGGTGGGGGTGCGCCAGGGCAAAAAGACAAGAGGAAGGGTGGGTGGGGTCTTCACAGGGGTTCATCTGGCCGAGTACTGTGGGTGACTGCCATCTGTCTAGCAGCCCACCTCCAACCTGGGCTTTTATGAAGCAAAAAAAAAGATGTAGCAGTGAAAACTGAACTGGCCATTTATCAGTTTTGCGTCTCTGCGCATGGTCTTCATGGACACTCTCGTGAACAGTAGCAAGAGGAACAGACATGTATTTGTTATTAGAGAAAATTGCATCCATACCCCACTTAAAGATGGGAATACCCGCTATAACTTGCATCTATACCCAGACTCTTTCCAACTTGAGATAATACCCAACATTTCCTGTGTGCCAACTTATACGCGTACACAGTCCCACAGGCCCTTGGTTGGGGACCACAAAATTATGCTTATGCCCAGGAACGAGGCAGGCAAAAATGGGTATGCGCATAATTTGCCCGGGTATGTGCATAATTAGCAGTCCGGTAGATTGGTATAACTGCAATTTGGCAGTACCAACCTTGGCCCCCCTCCGTCCTGGCCCCCGGGTATACAAATAATTTGCAGAGACATTTTTCTGGGCAGTGATGCAAGTTGGACACCAGAGCTGGGTATAGCAGGTATTTCCTTCTTTAAATGGGGTACAGATTTTGTGATCAGTGGGTAAAAGGACTTCGCACCGCGACTGAAAGGCCTTTCACGATTCAGGCCCCAAATTCAGGTCTCAGGGTCAGAGGCCCTGGTCAAGAAAAGGATATGTAAAACACAAGAAAGCCATCATTAAGGCGAATAAAGCAATAGCTTCAGTTAAAGCAAAACCTAAAATGGGTAGGGGTCAGAGGTGAGTCTCTGCCCTCCGAACCGCCGCGTTGGCGGAGATTTGGAACCGGTGAACCATTCGAATCTCTTTTCGAATGGGGCAGAGGGCTCGTACAGAAAGTCACAAATTCGGGTCTCAGGGTCAGAGGCCCTGGTCAAGAAAAGGTTGAGTTCGTCAAATTCAGAAAAGTCACAGTCGGGAACCTCAGTAGTCCAGTCCAACAGGCACCCATAATAGACTCGGACTTGTTCAATTATGAAATCGCTACAGAAGTACGATAATTCTGTTTTACGCGCTTGAATCAAAGTCTCTATTTTGTTTTGAGAAGCTTTGCATACCTCGTTCAATTGAACGTCTAATTCAGGCAGAATAATTTGACTGAACATTTTGGCATCTCGTTTGATGAAAAATGCTATCAAGTCCAAAAACTTTTGATCTTGAGATTGTGATAAGTTGATAACAAGCCGCCGCTTATACACTGAGCTTCGCCCTTCACTAACCATTTTGTGTTTTTCCAATTTTGTACTTTGCGCAATGCGTTATGAGGCCCAGTAGAAGAGGGCAATAATTCATAGATAGCATCCACACTCATTTCAATGACTTGGCTAATGATGTATTTTTCTTCCAAACTCAGCGCTGACCAATGTTAGCAAACAGTCACATCTTAGAGGCAAAAGTCATGTCTCATAATGAAAAGTCATATTGAAGAGACACAGCCCACGAGTAAGAGGGCAAATTCCACAGGAAAGAGTCGCGTCCCAGAGGCAGGAGTCACGATCCACAGTCAAATCCATATGCTAAAATCGAAAAGCCATGACTCAAAGGCTGTCCCAGAGGCAGGAGTCACGATCCACAGTCAAATCCATATGCTAAAATCGAAAAGCCATGACTCAAAGGCCCAAGCAGCAGCAAACCAATGGAAATTTGGGATGGTTCCAGGCCTTGACATTCAGAAGCAGACAGGCCATGGGGATGTGGTACCGGTACCCAGTCAGGCCCCAGAAAACAGAGGCGGGCACGAGTTGAAGTGCATTCCAAGACTAAAAAAGAACTGGCCAGCCTACCATTCGCGAGAAGTGTGGAAGTGCTTGTGCACTTGTGGCGCTGTTGTGAGGGGCATAGCACTGAGGCAGAGTGCTGCGCTAGAGAGAGAGAGAGAGAGAGAGAGAGAGAGAGAGAGAGAGAGAGAGAGAGAGAGAGAGAGAGAGAGAGAGAGAGAGATTGCGCTGGCAGGGAGAAGGCAGCCATAGCCGCACCAGTGCAGAGTGTTAGAAGTAGACTTCAGATAGTTAGTAGGCATATCAGTGGGTGTATTCAGAGTAGGTCCCTGAGTAGTAGATGTGTGAGTGCATGTAAGTAGGGAGAGAAGACACAGTGAGGTGGTCGACGGAGAGAAGATCAAGATAGAGATAGAAGACAGAAGAGTTTTGGAAGGGAGACATACCTGAGTAAAGATACGGGATACTTGGGTTGCGCTGTTGAGCGCTGGTGATTGAAACTCTTCATTGCTCATATGATAATTTGTTGAGATTATAAGCTGCGCTACCTGGTCCTCATCTTTCTGGTCTCTAGTGTGAAAATTCGTGCGATCTCATACATGCATGTGGTGTGATTGATCTCATACATGTGTGTTGTGTGCGCTCACTGGTGTTGAACTAAGAGGCTCATTGCACGACCACCGCCTAAATCTGTAGCAAGCGACAAATGTGCGAGTTGTACAAAGTGCACTGTAGCAGAAGACAACTCAACATATGGAATCCGAATTGCAAACGACCCCAGGAACATCCACAAACAAACGGACAAGCTGAACAGATGAACCAGATTGTGCCACAGTTACAACCTCTCTTTTTATTTTTCCGCTTCTTTTTTTAAATGTGCTCCAGTCTATTGGTGGGGAGCAGCACCTGCTGGAAAACGGGCCCAGCGTCCCACTGAACATCAGAAGGCCTGCCAGCATTGATTGCCCTGTTTCCAGGGGATTAACTCTACAGAGTTAATGATAAATGTGTTTTGAGAAAAGCAAACTTTTGGGCGTCGGCCCGCCTCTTCGGTCTGTGTCCGACCGCCAGACTACACTCATTTCCCTATTAGCGGCTACACCCTTTTCTGAATAACACAGCCTCCTGTGACCGGGGACCCGCCCTGCACCGCTTCTCCAATACGACCCATGTGTCTTCCATATCCTGCTTGTACTCCTGCCTTCTGCTGCCTTCTACCTGTGATCTTGCTTAATCTGCACCATACCATTGCATGTCCACCATAGCCAGCTGGTGGGGCGGGAAGCGATCGGGAAATTCCATAGGTGGACGCAGCAACATCTCCTGACCAGCCGTAACCCAGTCTCTGAAAAATCTCCCCTGAGTTCTTCCTGGTTAGACTCCGGGGCGGGCCTGCCGTCCCATCTGATGAAGGCGATCTCACCCCATTCTCACTGTCCAACCAGTCCCCCTAGATTTGATTAATTGCTTGTATTATATCTTTTGGCGAGTGAAACACATTCTGCCCCTGCACCATGAGTTCTTGATGTATATATTGTTTTATCATGTCCGTTACCTCTCAATGGATACATCAAGAACTCATGGTGCACCTCTTCCCCAGACATGATAAAAGCGTGGTAAGCTGCACCTTGCACCATGAGTTCTTGATGCCTATTCTGAACCCCTCAATGGCATGCATACAACCCCTCGATGGCATGCATACAGCTTCTCCTCCAGAGGGGCCACAAGTCGAGGGGTTGTATGCATGCCATTGAGGGGTTGCTCGTCGGAGAGGACCATGCTCCCAATCTCAAACATGTTATGTTCAAAAGTGCTGCCCGTCGGAGAGGACCATGCTTCACATAGTATGGCCGTTGAATCCCATGGCCAGATGGTCCCAGTGCCCAACAGGGTCCCGATCCTATCCCACCATCTTAAGCCCAATCAAATTGAGTAGTAGACTCCTGCACCTTTAAAAGAGAGCTGGCAACTCTCTGAATGCAAGCGGAAAGGTACAGGGAAGAAAGCCACGACGAACTATTGAACAAGCGTAAGCTTCGCTACGCAAACGTTACGAGTACCGACCACGCTTAGGGACTGATGGAGAGGCCTGCCCATGGGAGCGGTCCAAGCCTCACATAGTATGGCCATCCAATCCCAAGGCAGGTGGTCCCAGTGCCCAAAAGGGTCCCCATCCTATCCCACCATCTTAAGCCCAATCAAATCGAGTAGGATAAGAAGCTGCCTTTGGTAGCTAGTCTGTACAATGATACAAAGTTCATTGCCACAGCCGGGCGGACGCCGTATCAGCTGCACTTGGGATGCCAGCCTAGAACACACTCGGATTTTATCTTTCCTGAGCTCAAGTCCAAAGCAGTGCACGGTAGCATGAAGTATGGACTGGCATATGAAGCTTTGCTGCAGGTGACAGCAGACAGCAGAACGCACAGAATGATGCCAGCGTTTCAGATGAAGGATAGATCTTGGGTCAAGCCTTCTGAATTTACGCAGGAATTTAGGAACAGGATAAAATTTTTAAAAAAAAAGAGAAAAAGAAGGAACAGGATATTTTGCGTAAACTGATGCCACAGTACTTTGGACCATGGCCGGTACTATATGTTGTAGGAAACGTTCCAGACGGCCCACCAGATGCTATTGTTGTTGCTGCTCCATTCCCCCCCCTCCAGAAAGATCCTCCACAGCCACCTCCAGCACCCTTGGGCCGGGGGGGGCGCAGCTATGATGGGGCGCAACGCCTACTGAAAATCAGGTCCACCATTCCTTATACAACAATGTCTGAGATATGACGAGTTCATCGTAGGCTCGGTAAAACGAGGAAGAACCTTTTCTAGGCTTGTAAAAACGAGGAAGAACCTTTTCAGCTTGTGGCCGGCCCCACGGACCGATCTCCTATTCACCTGACCTTTCCCACATTCCATACCACTGAAACTCTACAATTGCATTTGACATGGGCATACATGGGACTATCCGTTGGTATCCTCAGTGGGATACTGGAAGCTATCAGCGTTCAGTCATGACGACAAGAGAGTAGTCCTTTCTTGGTGGCCTTTCTGTCCTCTCCCCCTCCCCGCCACTCTCAAGCAACCCCTGACCAATTTCACATGCACCATCCATCCCCCTTGTTCTCACCCCAGCCAGTCCACAAAAAAATGTTTGTCAATCGAGGCGCGTTAGCGGAATTTCCTGTCATTTTCTAACTTCATTTGGGACCATTTAGCTTGAAGCTGTGTGTGGGAAGGTCTTCCATATCGAAATGAACTTATACTCGAGAAACAAGGCAAAAAAAAAAAAAAAAACCATGTGAAGAACTGATGGAGCATACCTAAGACCTCTGTCCCTTCCACCCTGACATTCTCCAGATTGCGGACACAGTGTTGCCACCATAGTGCCCACAGCACCACCGCCCTTGATCCCAGCTGGAAAAGGTGTTCAGTAAAGGCAGCTGCTGTCTCTTATACACATCTAGATGTGTATAAGAGACAGGATATGATGTGTGATTCCGTTTGGATGAACTGTCATATCATGTCTGTTACCTCTGGCCCATAGACCCGGACTGGGCCGAACATGCTCTAGGTTGTGCACGCATCTCTGCCACTACAGCACTGCAGTTCTCCCCAACTGGAAGAGGTTTTCTGTGAAGGTGGTTGACTGTGGGGGGGGCCAGGTGCCCAGGAGGAGGGCTTTCCTGTTCCATGACGAGTCAATACGGATGGCTTGTCGCCACTAAATGCAGGTCCACCACTGCTACGTCAGCACTCCACCCTGGAATTGCAGGACAAAGTTTTTCAATGGTTTCCATCTACCTGTAATGGGGAAAGTTTTACTGGCACGCCTTACACCATGGTAGGGCCAAAGCCTTCTGCTCCGGGGCGGAGGGGACAGTCATCCAATCATTTGTTGGCAGACAGCGGTGGCAAATGGACATTAGCCGGGCGGTCTTTCAATGCTCTGAACAATTGAATTTGGCGAAGGCTGTCCCGAATACGGTTTAAATGGCACATCCAGCTCTATATGATACGTGGCTTCGACTGTGGGAGACTCTGGAGCGTGCGGGGCTTACTTTGTCTTCGTCTGGTGAGGGACAGCCACCGCCAGTCCCCGGGATCCAGAGCAAGGGCCGCCAGCGGGGTGTGTTGTCACTCCCGACCTGGACCAGGTGAGACGTACTATTACTGTTCCTCCTCACACACGTACTCCACACTTCCACCTTTCTTCCATACTGATCAATTTCCCTCTCAACAATCAATGCTTCCCCCTACCATGTAGGGATATGCGGACATGGAGCAGATTGTTGAGCATAAGATGATGCCAGTGCGGTTGCCACCTGGAAGAGGAAGCCCCCGAAACCACAAATGCAGAGCAGGGTGGCCTTCAGACATCACCTGGATCCCAAGGAGGATTTATGTTTCACATTGTCAAGGAACAAGCTGGTAGTAAAGACCACACCTCAGATTGTCCATCAACATGAACAGGCTTTGAAAGGGCCGCAACGGCTTGAATGAAGGATCCTCAGAGGGCAGAGGGCTTTTGAACCAGAGGGGAAGGGAACGCCAGGATTCTAAGGGAGTACTGTGAGAGGGGGGGCCCGGGTGGTTGGCGGCAGCAAGCCTGCGCAATTAACCAGTAGCCCCAGCCCGTGAGTTGGTAGCAGAGGCTGGGCCTGCTCATCCTGCTAGTTGGCCCCAGGCATTAGGTACTGGGCCTGCTCGAGCTGCACAAAAGGAGGGAGGCTACCCAGCCAGTCATCCGAGCATTTACGCTGAGGCGGCGATGATGCTGAAGAGCCAGTGCCGCTCACCAACCGATGGGGAGACGCTGCCCCGGCACGCTTGCTGAAGGGTAAGGTGTGGTGATCCTGGGGAGAGAGAACGGAGGCAGTGGGAGCGAGGGAGGCACGTGCCTGTCCTGGGTGTCTTGAAGCGGCATCAAGCGTTAACATGCGGACAAAGTGTGGCATGCAGATAGGCTAGGCTGGTAGACGCAAAGGAAGTAGGCGTTGAGGCTGGTAGCAGCACCTCCCCTCTCTCTCCCCCACAGCGATGGGACCGCCACCCGGCCGGCCCATTACACTGGTATCAGAGCAGGAACCTTCCCCACTTCCACCCAGCCCATCCCGCAAGCAGCGGCTAGGCTGGTAGAAGCGAAGGAAGTTAGGCATTGATATGTGGACAAAGTGTGTCATCCAGATAGGCTAGGGTGGTAGACGCAAAGGACACAAGGAAAAGGGCGGTCAGACCGCCAGGAGGAGGACTACATTGTTGGTAATCTGATGATTAGAATAGGCAGGAGGGGTTTTCTTTATCAAGAGACTTGGGAGTATTGCTTATTCCCATTTGGTGTACATTTCGCTTTGATTTTCTGCTTTCAATTCGCCTCAATTACGTCTTGTCTTCTTCTGTGACATGCGCAATCTGCTTTATTGGTGTTCTCAACTCTCATTGCACTTTTCAAGTTTTCCTTACATATGCACTTTTCAAGTTTTCCTTACATTTTCCATTTTTCTTTTTTTTTTGGCACCTCTCATTTCCCATTCCTGTTGTCAGAATCCCCTGCCCCTCACCCCAATGGTAATTTACTAATTTCCTCTTTTTTTTTTGCACCTTTTATTTCCCATTCATGTTGTCAGAATTGTCCCCTGCCCCTCACCCCAATGGTAACAGGTAAAGTTGGGCTGAGGGGCAGGGGAACAATTACCCCCCACTTTACCTGTTACCGATGGTAAAGTTGGGGACAATTACCCCAACAGGGCCAGAATTGTCCCCTGCCCCTCACCCCGACTTTACCTGTTACCAACGGTAAAGTTGGGGTGAGGGGCAGGGGACAATTACCCCCCACTTTACCGATGGTTAAGTTGGGGACAATTACCCCAACAGGGGCAGAATTGTCCCCTGCCCCTCACCCCGACTTTACCTGTTACCGATGGTAAAGTTGGGGTGAGGGGCAGGGGACAATTACCCCCCACTTTTCCTGTTACCAATGGTAAAGTTGGGGACACTTACCCCAACAGGGGCAGAATTGTCCCCTGCTCCTCACCCCATCTTTACCGTTGGTAACCAATGGTAAAGTTGGGGTACCAACAGTAAAGATGGGGTGAGGGGCAGGAGACAATTCCCTGTTACCAATAATGGTAAAGTCGGGCCCCGTTGTCGTTGACAGTCGTAAAATTTGATAAGATCTCATCAAATTTTACGACTGTCAACGACAAGAGGGCCCGACTGTACATCTGTGGCAGCCTATTGCATGAGTAGTTCCTTAATAGGTCATTTACAAAGAAAAAAAAAAAAAAAGAGGGCCCGACTGCAGGATCCTGCCAGAGCATATTCGCATATTCGCATCTGAACAAAACTGTGCACAGCTGACATTTGAAGGGGATCATGACAAGCATTGCTCATGAGAGAACGAAACCATTGGGCTGATCGAGCGGCCAGACGAGCTAAGCCTCCACACACACAATGGCGTTCCATCTTCCCTGGAGAACCCGACATCCTGCCACGTCAACACCACCATTTACTTGAAAAGGAAAGTACACAAAGTTCATTATGCAGTTCGATCAGAACAAGCATAACAGCACTTGGTGACAATCCACCTGATGAGGGCAACGATAGTCAGCACTTCGGTTCCGAGATGCACATTTTTTCCATTCTGTGGTATGCAGTATGCTGTCCATGGAAGGGCCATAATCTCTGGCAATCTAAATCAGAAATGGGTAGGGCAAACAGAGGGTATCCTGGGGATAGCGCTGTGTGGCATGGGGGCGGCTGTCGGAGGAGAGAGACAGCCGAACCACTGGATCGCTGCGTAAGGAAGACCATGGGCAGGGAAGCAACAGCAGACAGCAGTGTAGAGTCCGGCGTTTAGGAGGCGAGACATCATTAAGGACTAGACGAGAATGAGTTGAGTCAATTCTCGTATATGGATCATCCTTCGGCCTTAAATGTCAAATAAGAGAGGCCTCTGCTTCCCATTGCGGGAGCTTGGAGGAGGAAGGGGTAATCTGAATCTAGATAGATAAGGAAAAAGAGGAGTTTGCCGGGGACCAGCTCATGATTGCATACGGTTTTCCTTCGGGTCCCAGAGGGTCCCATCCAAAGCATAACACTGGGTAATGCTCCAAGAGGAGGTCTTTTTTGTGCAGAGGCCGGCTCCTCCCCTCTTCCTCTGGGTTAATAATGAATGGAGCTTGTTCTTTTTTATTTTATTTTTTTTTATTTTTTTTTGAAGAGAAAATGGGTTAGGGCAAATGAGAACACAGAGGCAAACCGCACTGTCGCCACGCCCGATGTTACAGCAGCGTGGAGAAGCGACAACTGTATCTGCTGACGAAAGGGCATAAAACATTATATAGCTGAATTGAGTGGCCAGGCCCCATGAGTTGTGTCACTGTGCGTCTTTGTTTCTGTACCATGTAGGGAGAGATTTGGACGGATGACTGCCATCTCTTGGTAGAAATAAATCACCCTACATCGAGCGCCGCCTCAATTCGCTCCAGATAAGAGTCTCACGAGGCACACTTCACAACCACCTGCTGCTTATTTCCTTTTAGCCTGTGAGTTTTATATTCGGATATCTGAACCAAATGCCCACATGCAACCTGACGGATAACAGCCCCTACCACCAGTCACACCCCAGCGCATTGCAACGACTCTAGGCCTATCTTGAGTCTAGCCCAACTACACAGTCAGTGACTCCTGAAATCAAATGACCGGTTAAGTTCCACACTAATCTGAACTACTAATCATCGGCAAATCAAACTGAATCTAAGAACGTTCATTCCACTATTGAGCAACGAGAACTTGCTAATAGCAGAAACACACAGTCTAGACGGACAGACGGATGGATATGTACCAATGGCCAAAGCCATCGGGACCTACGCTCCATACATCATTAGCTAACATATGCACAAGAAGTCTTCCAGTAATGTGCTACCTCCTTGGACTTCTCTCTCTCTCTCTCTCTCTCGCTCGCTCGCTCTCGCTCTTGCCAAAGGCCTAATATTTGACACAGGGCAAATCCTAAAGAAAGCCAATTTTCTACCTGGCTAGCAGATAGACAAGATAGCTCTGCTCTGCTACTTTTCTCCTTATCTGAGTCCAATTTACAAACCACAAGGCTGTTCATACACCCCTCCCCAAAGGCAATAGTTCCCCTCCCTCTACAGTTTTCTTGCCCCGTCGCAACAGATACACAGATGGATTAGAAAGTCAGGAAAGGGCACGAAGAACCTGTGCATGGACAAGATGTTTCACCTGTGACCATGGTGTGGCCCTCTTCCAGCTCCCACTCACATTTGCCGTTCACGAGTCCCCCCACCAAGACAGAGGAAGATCCGTCGACCCGACTTCGTCGGCGTGTAGAGTCATCTTTGAGGAGTCCAAACTTGAGACTCCGAACGAGTCCGGCTGCATCACGTTCTTCATCGGCCCATATCATCAAGACACCATTTACGCATGCATCACTGGTGTACGCATGCCCCAAGCTTGATGGTTTTCCCACCTCAGGCCCCGCTCTATGGTCCTCCATCTGCTTGCAACTTTTTGCGTTTGCGAAGTACGGCGGCAACGATGCACCTTCAGTGCTTTGATCCTATAAACTTCCGAACACCGGTCTATTGTCCAAACTTCTGTCCAATTAGGATGAATCAGCAGGACGATTGGTAATAATTTTGTACGCAGCTGTCCTCTCGTAAAGAAGGTTCACATACATGTCGTCCATGGCCCATACGGACTACGCCACTAACGGTTCCCTCGCTACACTTTGACATCAACATAGCATCACATCACTCTACAACATTTGCCTCGCTGCGATCACGAAGAGACGCATAGCCTCCTTCAAGGTCACTGCCTCCATGTCCCATAACTCTTTCTCACACACTGTGCCCATCCTGCAACGCATTGCGTGACGAATGCCAGCATTGCCTTCACCGTGACAATTCGTGCACAGTTTACATCGCACAAATTGCATGCCAAATGATGCACACTGCTCACACGGTGCTGTGCGCTCAAAATTTGTACGATGTAAACCCTTGTGCCCACATTGCTCGCCCCCCGCAAAATGGCAGAGGTGCGACGGAAACTGCCTTCACATACCCCCTATGCGTACATGCTCCCAGCACGGCAATGAAATGTGGATTCAATCATTCAACCCCATTCCGATGTACATTGGCATCAAGGTCTGATAGTCTTTGAACGACCAGGCCACCAGCTCACTCTGCCCTCTCTCCACCAGAGCGCCATGATCGTTATACAATGACGAAAGTCGCATCATCGAAGAGTGTCGAAAGCTTCCACCTTAGAACGTATTCATTGGAACCAGTGGTTGCCACATCAACACCTCCACGACACTCCACCGCCGCCTCCCCCTCCCATTAATCTCTCCCCCGGATCCCCTGCCTCCCTTTCCTTCCAGATCCTGCACCTTTCCGCAGTACAACCGGCCCCCGACCGCCCGTCAAAACCACCCGTCAAACTCCCACGGTACTACCTACCCTGACCTCTCAACCGCCTTCCCTTTCATTTTGTACATGTTCTCGTAGCGGGAATACTGCGAATCCGACTCTAGAAGAAAACATAACATATTGTCCAGGTGATCATGGAAGATGGCTTGTGCTTCCATCACACGGACATAACTGAAACCCATAGACATCAGCATCCTTGCATTTTGTGTGATCTCACCGCCTACGCCCCCACCATCTGCACCACTCGCTGCTCCCTCTGCCGTTCCAGGAGCAGTGGTTGTGCCGCTTGGTCCAGAGGCTCCAACCGGCGACCCACCACTTGCTGCGGCAATTGACCTGCCAATTCCAACCCCGCCCCTCGGAGTCACTCTTTCCGAGCCCTCTCCGCTACTTCCACGGCTGGTTGGCAGCAACAGTGGTGATGATGACGAGGCCTGCGTGGCCCCTCCTGAAGACGATGACGATGTATCGTTCGGGAGCATGTGCCTGGGATCCACACATCCATGATGAGCAAGATACTCCGCTCGTGATGCCTCCATTACTGCCCTCTCGATCTCCTTCTCTGTGAGCTCCAGGTCTGAGTAGTATCTCCCCTCAGCCACCATAGCCTGCAAAGCATTGTCGAAAACCACAATCTTCAGCCACAACAAACATCAACGGTACATCCTTCACACCCGCTTCTAGTTTCTTCTCCATCCAGCGAACAACCGGTTTATGGCCATCAGTAGCATTTCGTTGCTTATGGAGATCAGAACTGATTGCAAAACACCAGCCGTATACCCATTTGGAAAATGGATGTCCCACAGTAAACCCACATGAGATATCGATCAGAACAGTTTGCAAAACACCGCAGTAACATGCGATATACGAGCAATAACATGCGATATACGAGCAGTAACATGCAATATAAGAGCAGCAGTAACATGCGATATACAAGCAGTAACATGCGATATACGAGCAGTAACATGCGATATATGAGCAAGCAGTAACATGCGATATAGTAACATGCTATGTCCCACAGTAACATGCGATCTACGAGCAGTAACATGCGACATAGTAACATGCGATGTCCCACAGTAACATGCCCGAGCACCTCAAGAGAGTGGGTGGAGGGAAAAACTGCCATGTCCTATACTAGTAGTCCCGTCACTTCGGGAGAGAGTGTGGGTGAGACGGTAGACTGGACTTCGTTGCCACACTCGGACGATGTAGGTATGCAAAATGTTGCCTGAACTTAAGGACGAGGATCGACAAGAAAATCAAATACGCACCACTGGTTAATCACATACGGAAGGACCAGCCATCGACGTTCTCTTCGTTATTGCGACTTTGCAATTCACTCTTGAAAGTTGAAACCCATGAGGCAGCTAAACAAACAGACAGAGACAAGGGGGGAAGAGGGAAAGATGACTACCGCCTTCGCCCGACTAGAACGCCCGGACGTTATAGGCTGTATTTGGGGCAATTTCCAGCCCGTATTGCGTTGATAATGACCTGGCGTGCGTTCTATGCGGGTGAAGACGGTAGTTTGTCATCCACTGGGAGCATGACAACCAGCAAAGAAAAAGAGAGAGGGGAGAATGGGCACATGGCACTGGCACATGACTGTCAGCAACAAAGAAATTACCTTTTCGATCTGATCATCTTGCTGTGCTTTGATGGCAGCCTTCACCATCTGCTTGTCCAGTCGATGCTGCATTCACACGTTAGCAGGAGCCCGCAAATCAGTCATGTCAGCAAGACTTCAGAACAGACAAAAGCATGCAGAGCTCTTGCATGTAGTCAAGGCCAGCATAGGCCCAGGCCATAGCGTGCACTGATCACGTGTAACGAAGTCCTGTGCAAATTTGCAAGCGCTATCCAAGTGCGCTGTTGCTGCCGCAACACAGTCACGTGCCATACTACTAGACGGACGGAACAAAGGCTGCGAACATATCATGTTTCGTAATTCTATCATTGAAGTCACTCTACTCCATTCTCATACACCTGCCACGATGGCATATTTGTTGCAATGATTGCCTGCTACTGTGGATACAAAAGAACATCGGCAGCCACAGAAGCCAGGGGGTACTAACAGTCCATGAATGCCGACATGCAGCTGTTTCAACCTGCAGAATCAAGACATAAAAAACTTGTTTCAGGCCAGCCAGCAGTGGGCATCCATTCATGGCAGAGGCTTTCACAGCCCCATAAATTGTGTTCACACATTTCACCATCCTACGGCATCGTCTCAGCATGGGACAACTGTGTAACATAATCACCCACTGTTTCCCCTTGCTATTAACCGTCTTTCTTATCCTCTCCATATTAGATCTGTCACAGATATTTGCCTTGAGAAAAATTAAGCAAACGAAAGCATAAAATATAGGTAATACCTGGGTTAAGCCGACGCCCGGGCCGGACGGACCGGGCCAGACGGACTGGGGGGGGTCCGCCCAGGAAAACCAGATGAGCCAAAAAACATCCCAGGAATTTTTTTTATTTTTTTTTTGAAGATGGGGTTGGACTGCGCTCGCTGAGAGGAGCCCGAATCCGCAGAGAAACTTGTGAAAGGCATGTGTATTGGGGG
>BFEA01000072.1:3342322-3356312 GCA_003427395.1 Chara braunii | reverse complement strand
CTCTCTCTCTCTCTCTCTCTCTCTCTCTCTCTCTCTCTCTCACACACACACACACACACACACACACACACACACACACACAGAAAACCAAACAAGCGAACAACCATACAAACACATCCACTATTCTTGTTAGCTTTCCAACACCCAGGTCCCATTTCGCCATCTCACCATGTAGTCTATGCACATTTGTCGAGCATCGTTGTGCATGTCTTGATCTCCATACACCTGGTCTGCAATCGCACGGAAGAGGCAATTCCCATCCGGGACAATTCTTCGGACCTCCAGATTCCTAGACCGCTTCAGCTCTGCCTCGAACTTCCTCTCCAGTTCTTCCTGCAATGCCCCACCACAACGCGCATCAGTAGGAACAAAACATGTTCTCCTTCCCGGCACATCCCGTTCTTTCTCCTCTCCTACTCCCCCACTGCACACAAGTAACTGCTCCCCCATCTTCCCCTCCAACACACCCTTTTTCATGGCAATAAACTCCACGAACAGACTGTAATCAGCCCTTCGACTGACCCATTTATATACATTGTCACAAATGTATGAACTTGAAATTATCCGATCAAAACAACGACTCAACAGCAAGATTCACCCGATATATGAGCACACACAACTTCATTACAACTTGAAATGATATACACAGATTCTCAAGGTCGCAGCTATGGCCTACTCTCCAGATGTTGAAAAGTAGAACGACACTGCCATTCTCTCTCTCTCTCTCTCTCTCTCTCTCTCTCTCTCTCTCTCTCTCTCTCTCTCTCTCTCTCGCGCGCGCGCGCGCACGCATGCAGGGGGCGACATTAACATCTGACACACCGGGATTTCTTTTTAACGTACGTCCGCAGTTACGGGCATACTGACTTCTGGGACCTTTTGGGACATACTCACACTGGACTTCGGGCACACTCACACTATCCTTACGATATACTGACACTGAGACCCTCTGGGACATACTCACACTGCGACTTCGGGCAATTTAGGGCGCGCTCACACTCTGACTATTCTTACAGCGTCTGACACTGGCACCTTTTGGGACAAATGCTGGGTCTTGGGGCGACTTCGGACAAAATCGACTTTTCTTGGAATGTATGTGACCAAAAAATTCTCTCTCTCTCTCTCTCTCTCTCTCTCTCTCTCTCTCTCTCTCTCTCTCTCTCACGCGCGCGCAGCGTCATTGGTGCCGCAGGGTCACATGCCAGCGCCCCGCCTGCCGCGGCATCGCCGCGGTGCGCCTGTGACTTGCTTTTTTATTGATCCAAAGTGCCCAGGTTGTTGTAGAGGTCGACCTCAGACGTGTAAGGTCCCTGTGGAGCTTAGCCATTCGATTACCCAGATAGATCACCATGCCCCCAGTCCACCTCCATGTGTCCCATTATTTATTATATATAAGAGTATCATAAGTCCTACTGCAAGCAATACCCTACCGACCTACTAGAACCAACTGCCCCCCGGCTGGCATATTAGGCCTTCCCCGGAACGCCAGAGACAGCCAGCCAGCAGGGTGGCCCTGGATCAAGTGGCCTCTACTCCAAGGTACAACCCCCTTTTCCATCTAGGCAACTCACCACCCTTCTACTTAATGCAATTTACGCTCCCTCCCTCCTGGTAACCCTCAAAGTAGACTTTGTAGTCCTGGAGGTCGGATTTAGACGTGGAAGTTCCCTTAGGAGCTCATCCATTTGGTTACCCGGATAGATCACCATGCCCCCAGTCCACCTTCGTGTGTCCCATTATGTACTCTATTTATTCTATATATCTACAAGTCCTACTCCAAGCAATACCCTATCGGTCTACCAGAACCAATCGCCCCGAGGCTGCCATATTAGGCCTTCTCCGGACGCCAGAGAGACGGCCAGCCGTAAGGGTGGCCCTGGATCGAGTGGACTACTCCAAGGTACATCCACTTGTCCCGTCAAGCAGACTCGAGGCAACTCACCACCCTTTCTACTTAAACCACCAGTACTAGCTAGAGTTGTGCCCGTTAACGCGCCATGATTTTAGGAAACGTACGGGCTACTACAAGAGCTCCCAAATTCATCCGACTAGAAATGTTTTTACTCCTTTTTTTTCATCGGTCGATAGCTGGGCCAAGTACTGGTGGTTTAAACCATGGCTACGATCCGGACCACCGGACAGGGATCCGGACCGTCCGTGGTCCGGGGTCCGGGGTCCGGGTCCAGATCTTGGTCCGGATGTGAGGGCCCTAGCCCAATGGCCAAAAAAAATTTGGTGGTCGGGGGCGATTGTTCACGCCCTGGGCCGCCCAAAAAAAATAGTGCCTTATTTTCTACCACCCTCACCGACGATCCAGACGGCCCAGAAAACGAGGGGGTTTGGTTTTCATCGTTGTTTTTTTTTTTTTCATACTTGTGGCGGCGCACTAAAAAAAAAAAAAAAATGTAAAAGTTGAAAGGACAGTGTGGGGTGGCCAAACATTCCCCTCGCTTCTGAAAATCAGAAACGAAGAGGGAGAAAAGTCGGGGCCACACCATACCCCAAAACTGTCCTAGTTGGGTCCAACCTCTTTTCAGTAGGATCCCTACAGCATACCAGCCAGGATCCTGCATCATGCAGAGGTACAGTTCAAACTTGTACTTCGTGAGCGTGGGCAGAGAATATATAGTCTGGATTCGAATTCAGGTCTGTGCATCTCGGTTATGGGTCACTATTTCTCTGTTTTCTCGTTTCTCTTTTCTTCTCTTGTTTTCCTTTCTTTTCTCGTTTTTCTTTTCTTTCTTTTCTCGTTTTTCTTTTCTTAGGAATACGTGCACTCACCAAATGCACAAAAGACAAAACACGTATTATTCCACGTTGTGCAGAAGATTCATTCTAATTTTGCACATTTCGTGAGTAGTGCAGCCAAGCCCTAAAGAGTCCCGTGCAGAGAATGCCAGAGATCAACAGGGCCTAGCTACGCGAGCAACCCATAACTGCTGAAACACAGACCTGAACTCAAATCTTGACTATATATTCAGCCAGCTCGTGCTCTACTTCATATGTGCTGCCTGCCTCGATTATGTGGGGGTTTCACACTACAGGGCTGCGAGGACCCTTCAGATGGCCTGCATGGGCCGTCTGATCCGTGTTAAGGGGACCCATTGCTGAGGTTGCTCTCTCTCTCTCTCTCTCTCTCTCTCTCTCTCTCTCTCTCTCTCTCTCTCTCTCTCTCCCCCCCCCCCCCCGCCAATATTCACACACCCCTTTAAAAATAAATAAAAAAAGGAAGCGCATATGAGCCACATCACTAACTTGCGCATGGCGTGGCTAGGCCCTGTACACACATACACCCCTTACACCATAGCTACGACGAGGAGGAGGAGGGGGAGGAATAGGAGTACAGCCATTTTTTTTATTTATTTTTTCCGGACACTATAGGGGATTCGGACCGGACAGGGGATCCGGACCGGACAGGGGGTCCAGATCGGTCCGGATATTCCGGAATATTCCGGTTTCCCGAAACTCCGGAAGGGCCCGGGAGGTCCGGTGTCCGGGGTCCGGATTCGGTCCGGTGTCCGGTCCGCGTAGCTATGGTTTAAACCACCAGCCCCCCGACATCGAAAATAGCAGAGGTTGGTGAGGGCTACAGGTAGCTCAGTGTGGAGAATCGGGAGAGTGGCAAAAAGGAAAAATACATCACCTTGGCGTCACGACTGCTTTTGCGGTTCAAGCAATTTTATTTATTTTTTGTAAATATCTTTCCTCAAAAGATCACAACCAAATCTACAGACCCTCCAATTCTAAGATTTTTGGACATATTCCTCTAAGCATGCAAAATTGCTGAAATCGGGGTACGTTTCCCGTTGGCTCACACTCCATCGAGTAGCAAAAACGGAAAATGGGACAAGTCAACGCAGCATTCATTTCTCGGTCTTTCCTTTTTTTCCCATGAAAATATCACAACCAAATCTACCGACCCTCGAATCTTCACTTTTTTCACCTATTCTTCAGAGCATGAAAAATTGCTGAAATTACCGTACCTTTCCCGTTGGCCCACACGTCATAGACTGGCAAAATTGGAAAAGGAAACAAATTGGCGTGGCATACTTTTTTTGTTTTTCTTTTCCTGATATTTTTCCTGGAAAGATCACATCCTATTCTACAGAATCTCAAATTTTCAGGATTCTTTTGTCCATTATGCGGAGCGTGAAAAATCGCCGAAGCTGGCAGCATTCGAAAATTGCACGACTGGACCAGCCTGCGCCCGCCGGTGAACGCCCCCCCTAAAACCCCACTCCGTGAGGCCCGGGAAGTCGAAAATTTGGGGGGGCTGGTGGTGTAGGGCAATTTACCCTCCCTTCCCCGCGGTACCTCCCTAGGCAGACTTCGTAGTCCTGGGCTAGCATCCATCCAGTTTTTCTCTTCCTCACTACCCTTGAAGCCCAGTCCTTGGGTATCACAAGATCTCCCTGTACCACTCACTCAGCCCTCAGGTATCGTAAGTGCCTTACTTCTTCCCTGTACTCCTCCCTGTACCCCACCCACTCTATGCTGGCTGTAGCACAGCGTAACCAGACGGTGTATAGCGCCCGAACTAATGAATCTACCAACCCCTCTTTCACTACGGACTACCTGGACTACACCCTCGCCAGCATGAAACCCCATTGTACTGAGCCCCTCGTAAGAATACCTCCATGGTCTAGCCCATACTCGAGTGGCAGGTAGAGCCCAAGTTATATAAGAAGACCCCTACACCATACCTGATGAAGTACGACACACACGCTTCCCTCCCTGCCCATCGCCCCATTCATTTTCATGCTGATAATGTCGACAGTCTACAGTCAATTAACATTGACAAACCATTAAAATTTGTGCTCGGGTGATTCATGGAGTCACAGTACAACATGAACTTTTTCCTCATATAAATTGTGAAATTAGAGTCCAGCATTCAAGCAGGAACAATTTGCCATGTGGAGAGGACGTTCGACCAAAAATCTTTTAAGTTTAGATCAATCTCTATCTGCTGAATACAGGATGCTTAAAGAAAGCAAGGACTTCCTAATTTAAGACAGCGGGGGTAGTGGTGGTTCAAAGAAAGCAAGGATAGACTTCATCGATGCACCGTTCAGACCAACTTGGTACAGTCATTCCACCATTCTGCACCAGTAGAGCTGACCCTCCAAAACCTCTTTTTCCCCTTTGATGAAAAGAGGTCCCTAGGATCAATTAATGAATTCATCAATGAATTCATCTGATCGTAATCCATTTACACACATGGGCTGCACGTAGTAAAACCCATGTGGCAAACCAAAATTCACCCGAATCCATCATAATCCATTTACACATGGGCTGCACGTAGTAAAACCAATTAAGCAAACCAGATTCTACTGCTTATCTTACCGTCTTGGCAGATGATAAGATTTCCCCATACATCAGACCAAATGACTATCTACTACGTCAATTCAGTGGGATCTTCCGCCAATGGCATCTTTTCCTCTGGGATGAAGTCCATTTTATTCTAAGAAAAACGGATTCAGAGTGGCACCTCCCCATACATCAGACCAAACGACTATCTACAACATCAATTGTGTGTGTGACCTTCCGCCAATGGTGTCTTACCCTCTGGGATGAAGTCCATTTTATTTTAGAAAAACGCATTTGAAGCAGTACCTTGAATCGACCAGTTGGCAACGGCCCATCGCCATGGTCCCAAGCCTTTTGGCCAGGTCCAAAATGTCCTCTTCCACCTCAACTTCACAGCTTCACAACGTACAAAGCGGCAACAGGTGCCAGCGGATGCCCGTGTATTCTTGTACATTGCCGTCACTCCGCTGCAGGCCTGCAACAGCAACCACATGCTTGCTCATAGGTCTTGCCATGATTCGTTGTACATAGCAGTCACACTCCTTTGCAGGCCCACAGAGCGACCAAATGCTTGCTCATAGGTTTTCACCGCGTTTTTGTTGTACGTAGCAGGCATTCCTTTGCAGGCCCACATAGCTACCAAATGCTTGCTCGTAGGTTTTCGCCGAACCTACGCCGCGTTTTTGTTGCACGTAGCAGTCCTTCCTTTGCAGGTCCACATAGCTACCAAATGCTTGCTCATAGGTTTTCGCCTCGTTTTTGTTGTACGTAGCAGTTCCTTTGCAGGCCCACATAGCTACCAACTACCAAATGCTTGCTCACACGTGTTTAACTTCACAACTACAACACGGCCACGCCGCGTTTTGTTCTACATAGCAGTCACTCCTTTGCAGGCACACACAGTCGCCACAGGCTTCCTCATGGGGGACTTTGTCAATCGCCGCAATTGTTGTTCATGCTACCTACCGGCGTCCCTTGAACACAACGCACAATCATCATGTGCATATACATACTATCTTTGCAGCCTGGTACAGCCACGATCTTCATCCCCAAGGACACATGCGCGATCTTCACGCCCGCCCGAGGACACATACAGAATGCATTCGCCACCCATTGAAGTTTGCACATACATACACAAAACATGACATTCTGTCCCTCCTCCCCCCCCTTTTTCTTCTCCTTCCCCCTCCTTCCCATCCTCCCTTTAACGAACAGTCATTGATGCACCTCCTTCAGTCAAAATCCCGGCCTATTCCCGCAATAGCTTACTTAGACATTCTTTATTCAGACTCTCTTTTCTTTGCCTAGATTTGCCTCCAAATCTTTTTAGAGTCCCCTTCTGGAAGGGTCCTTGGTAAATAACGGGAGCAGCCACCTACCATTTTGTAAAACAGATTGAACTCGCGAGACGGACATATATAAAAAAGTTGACAAAGCTTGTGACAGGATGGTCACGAAACTTACAAGAGTCGTGCTGCGCATGGTGATGGATTCTCCGTAATCAAGAACATTCCAAATAGCTTCTTTTTTAAGAAAAAAGGGCTCAAACAAAGGGTTCACAAGTCTGCCGTCGGCTTCTAAATAGATCGATGGGGGGGAAGTGAAAAGCACCTCTGTCTGAAAGGTCTGTGCTATTTTCAAAATGCTGTTTGGGGTGGACATTTCTTCTTTCTTTTATAACTTTTGTTTCCCGACTTGATGATTATCACAGTTTCTTTATGTGGTTCATTATACATTTGACTTTCAGCATCAGCGGAAAAGACTCACCTACCCGGACACTGCATTCCTCGCCATACATCCTTGGAATCTGACGGTCCAGATTGAAGAATCCGGGCAAGCGAGTTGGGACCTTGCCGCAGGAACAACACGTCTAACACTTCACAAATGGTTAACAGGTACCCTCACTTTTCACCCTGAAATTTCGTGAAAGTGCACTTTTGGCTTGCTGTTTTATATGTTTGTGTTTTTTTTTTTCGGTTTTTTCTTAACAATATATTAGTAAGAAGTGCACTCTACAGATTGGTGTAAAGTATGGTTAAAATGGTCCTTTGGTTTTCTTATAAACGAGGGTGAAAATTGGGGGGTCTGTTAACCTTCTCTCTAACACTTCCGATCTGGCCATCCACTATGTACGCAAGCATGCATGCATGCACGCACGTACGCACACACACATGCATGCACGCACATACGCACACATGCATGCATGCATACACACTTTGTCGCCAAAAAAGTGCACCCACATTTACCAACACGTTCGTTAAGAACAAAACGAATGACACTAATGAATCGGTTCTCTCGTTCAACTACTAATTTACTCCTTATTTCATTATGGCCTCAGCTGACAGAATGTCCTTCCCGCTGCTCCATGTGGAGAAAGACGCTCCGTGCATACCACGTGACAAAAGCTAGTTCATAGAGTTCAGAAACGCTGCACCCTGGCATCACTTCATGCGGAGAAGGAGGGGGGGGGGGGGAACTTTCCCGAGAGGATTCCACCGAAATGAAAACAAGGTGCACACGCAAACGGCGGTGAAGACTATATAAATTACTGCATTGCAGTACGTGCACACGCGAATGGTGGCGAAGACTATATAAATTACTGCACTACAGTACGTTCATTACAATCCGTGCAAGCACATATTCGAACCGGCGACCTTGGCCTCAAAAGCCAAGCATGGTAACCACGACAGCTACAGCCAGGACACGGTGTTCAATAACGGAACAATACCGGCCATGATATCCACCCCACCCCTGCAAGGCTGTACTGTCCAACTCACCACACACCACACACAACACCCCTCGGACGGCACGTACTCTCGCACACTTGCTCCAATCAGCACGTACATAACCCCGCCACTGGCACCTACCCACTCACACGCACGGACCTCTTACCCACGCGTTCACGGGAGCCTCCACACTACTTTATAGGTTCGTACCTCTGGGCCAAAGGCCCTCCGTGCAAGCACAAATTCGAACCGGCGATGTCAGGCCGTTCTACAGTCTTCCCCCAATGCAGAGTACGGTCATTATAGCTGAATTTAGACTGAAAGATACCCCAAATTCAGCTATAATGACCATACATTGTATTCGGGGGAAGACTGTAGGCTTTCGTGTCGGCAGTAGTATTAGATTGAAACACTGTAGAATAGGACGGATTCAGTTTAAGGCTAGCTGGTATATGGATGGATGGGATGGTAGTATTAGGTTGAAAGCACTGTAGAATAGGACGGATTTGGTTTGGCTAGCTACTATAAGGATGGGATGGGATGGGATGGTAGACGAATAGACACCATAGGATTAGTAATATAATCGGATGAAGAATGCACATTGGGAAGAATTCGAGAGATTCATTCGCTCCTGTGAGAAGCTAAGCGAAACAGGCTAATACTGCCAGGATAACTCCGGGTTGAATTGTGTGAGGTTCCCGGCCTCAATTTTTCTGCTTTAATACGAATTGTTTTGTTTTGGGGGAAGGAAAAAAAAAAAAGAAAGTCCACAATACCCATCGATCGATTCCATCTAGAACAGGATGTGCAATACTCTTTGTCACAAGTACCAGATCAGAGCGCATTTTTCTCGTCCTCCATCCGCCGTTGACGTCATCATCACCACACAGAGAAAATATCTACTGCTCAATACATAAATACATAAATATATTGTTAGACAAGACTCCATGCGACTCACGCCGTCGACTTCTAAGAGCATACTCACACTAACATCTGACTGCAATTACAGCCAGACCTTGCTGCATCTGACCACAATCACGATCACGTCCGTAAATAAGTAAGAAAAAAAGTACTACCTCGTGTGAGTATGCCCTAAGAGCGGTGCCATTCCGTGGGAAAATGTGCAGACGTCGGAATAAACAGAGAGTAACAAGAAAAGACACAGTGAAGGGACTCCTCCGCACCGTCGCTATTCAACTTCTCCTTTGTATACAATGTTCTCCTTTTCCCACTCTCTATTTACTTGTCACAGTCGTTTTCTAAACCTTTTGCTTTTGCTTTACGTTCTTTGTTTCCTTTTTGTTTTTTTTTTTGTTTTCTGATCTGATGACAGCTTCCATACGAATATGTGGTTGAGCGGGACCCGGCGATATAGAATGGGTACATAACTACGAGCAGCAATTGCGCCAAGGGGCGCGGAAGGAGGGGAGAAAAAACAAAATAGAAATTTACATGGCACGCACGAAGCAGCCCAAAGGAGGTAAGAAAGGGGGAGGGAGAAAATTTGACACTGGCTCTTCTTTCCTGTCGTTTATCTTTCGTTTTTTTTTATTGCTACTTAACACATTTTCTGCTCTCATTTTTTCACTCAGTGTTTCACTTCATTTCACGAGAATCATTATACAATCATATTATCATCCCATAATAATCATATAATAATCATATAATAATCATATAATACTCGTATAATAATCATCACCACATAATCACGTAACCATACATATGATCACTATATCATGTATTGCGTGTTGCCGCAAAGAGCCGCCCTCTCTGTACCCGTAGTAGCCAGCCTTCTCCAAGGCAAAAGGAGCAGCGCGGGGGTTCAAAACACGTACTGACTGGATATCGGGCGTTCGAATGATTGCATTCCAATGCCATTCCGCCAATATGCTCCCAGCAAATCCTCAGTCACTCTGCCTCAAAAAAACAATCAAAGCGGATCATTCATCCCCTACCATCAATCATCGCCAGCTGCGAGCCGGCACAGTCCCTCGCCGCCCCCCCACCCCCCTTTCGGACCCCCCTTTCGGACCCCCCTTTCTGACCACTTATCTCTACTTGGGCATTTTATCCTTGCCCAACAAGGGGCCGTGCCGACGAGTGGGCCCAAGTTTTGGGCCGAGCCAAGATTTGACTGGGTGCCGCCGATGACTGACTGGTGTGAGTTCTGTGCTGGGCCAATGTTGACTCACTCGGCCTACCGTCTTCCCCCGAACATAACGCACCCTGATCGACGCAATGCAGAGAAGCTGTCTTTTTTTCCACGCCGGTGCAGGCATGATGAGGGGGCCCTGCGTTAGCGGGAAGACACGAGTACGGACAAGCTGTGGACTTTTTGATTGGTTAGCGCGACTTTTTGATTGGTTAGCGCACCCTGATGAACACAAAGGATAGAAGCTGTCTTTCGACCCCGATGCGGTCATCGTGAGGGTGCCTTGCGTTCGCGGGAATACACTAAGCACGGATAAGCTGCCGACTCTGTGATCGGTTAGGCGGTCGATTACCTCCACGTCAGACTTTCATCAATTACCGTGTTCCATCACGCCATCACTTGCGTGATGGACATCACTTAACTGTATTATTAGAGCTACAAAACGTCAGGCTTCCATCACTTGCCTGATGGTCACACCGATCCATCGATTTGATGGACTGATTTTTTGGAATAATTGCTTTCTGGATTGGTTTCTGTTTGGGTTCGTGGATTCGTCCATTCCTCGGACGTTTGATTGGTTGATTGGTTCGCTTGTTGATTGGTTGATTGGTTCGCTTGTTGATTGGTTCGCTTGTTGATTGGTTCGCTTGTTAAACTCGAGTCTCCAAGTGATTTGGCTGGTCGTTGAATTCGTCTGCTAGCGGACTGGCGCTCAGCTTGGTTAAGGCCAGGCCAGTCGTCCGGTTCACAGCCCGATTGACCGATTCCTTGATTAACTGGGTTGATTTGATGGCTACCGGAGTAGTAAGTAGCTTCTTGGTTCTTCCCTTATGCTGGTTGGTGCTTCATTGGTTTGGCTTGTCGACGTCGTCTTCGACTGCTGCCTGGTGGGGTGTTGGATTAGCCTAAGCAGGTTATTACGCTTTGCTGGTCCTTGATTGGTTCCGCTTGATTGCTTGATTACTTCCTTCGTTGTGATGCTTGATTAGTATGCCTTATAGATTGACGTCGTTTCTGAATGCTTCATTGGTCCCACTCGATTGCTTGATTACTTATCGGGTAATCAGTTTCGCGTGTTCTGTATTCTGCAGGTTCATGTGCTCTGTTGTGATGCTTGATTAGTATGCCTCATAGACGTCGTTTATGATTGCTGAGTCATTGTTCTGAATGCTTGATCCGTTCGACTTGGTTGCTTTTATTACTTATTTAGGTAGGCAGTTTCGCGTGCTCCGTTGTAATGCTTGATAACTATGCCTAATCGACGTCCTTTCTGATTGCTCAAGCCGTTGCTCTAAATGCTTGATTAGTTCCTTAGGTAGGTAGCTTCATGTGCTGTCTTGTGATGCTTGATTAGTATACCTTACAATTCCAATAAGATCTGTTATCAATTCAATATAATCGTAGAAATAGTTTTTGGGTATATATTTCTACCAAATAAATAATCATATCATGAATTTTCAGACTAGTTCTATATTGTGATTTTTTTYCAAATGTTTCTTTTGTGATTAAATCTAACCAAAAAACATCTTCCATGTTTGAAAATGTTTTAAAGCTTCTTTTTTTTTTTTGCGACGCATGAAGAGGTAGGTAAAAAGGGACAAGGGATATAGGTTTCCCGGGGACGTTGAACTCAAAATGTTGATGTAATATTAAATACATATATTTATCATATAAAATATAATAGATATATACAATATATATTCTGGGCGGCCTTGTACGTAAGAGGAGGTTCTGAACAAGGGGAGTTGTAAGAAAGAAGATAAAAAAAACGAATGATTATTTTTTTGTTTTCTGCTGTTTTTTTTCGCCTTTGCGCTCTGATATTCATGTGACGATATATATTCTATTATATATGGCCTTGTACGGAAGAGGTGATAAACAGGTGGGGCTTTCCTTCCTTCCTTCTTTTCCTTATTTTGCTTTTTGCTTTTTTTCGCCTTCGCGCTCTGATTCACAGTGTGACAATATATAGGTTCATGTGCTGGGTTGTGATGCTTGATTAGTACGCCTTATAGACGTCGTTTCTCCGCTTCTGATTGCCGAGTCGTCGTTCTGAATGCTTGATTGGCTCCATTTGATTGCTTTCTTACTTAGTTAGGTAGGCAGTTTCGCGCGCTCTGTCGTGATGCTTGATTACTATGCCTAATCGACGTCAGTTTCTGATTGCTCAGTCATTCTTCTGAATGCTTGATTGGTTCCACTTGATTGGTTCCACTTGATTGGTTCCACTTGATTGGTTCCACTTGATTGCTTTCTTACTTATCTAGGTACGCAGTTTCCCGTGCTCTGTTGTGATTCTTAACTACTATGCCTTATCGATTGTCGTTTCTGATTGCTGAGTCGTTGTTGTGAATGTTTGATTGGTTCCACTTGATTGCTTTCTTACTTATCTACGTACGCAGTTTCGCGTGCTGCGCTGTGATGCTCGACTACTATGCCTTATCGATTGTCGTTTTTCTGATTGCTGAGTCGTTGTTGTGAATGCTTTGATTACTTCCTTACGTGTAAGTAGGTTCTTGTGCTTCGCTATCGTCTTCCCCCCCCAATGGCAACGCACCCTAGTCATCACTGTATCGCACGGAACGGAAACACAGCGTGTACACATTCATGACCAGGTGCATTTTGTGTTCGTGGGAAGACGCCAATGGCAACGCACCCTAGTCACGACTGTATCGCACGGAACGGAAACACAGAGTGTACACATTCATGACCAGGTGCATTTTGTGTTCGTGGGAAGACACGGTCGCGTGTGCTGTATTTGGGGTAAGACGGGGTTGTGTGTGCTTTACTGGTTCCACTCCCAATTTTGGCCGCAGACGTCACTGTGTGGATGAGTGCGCTCTCACACGTCTGAAAGGCGCTACCGTCTTCCCGCGAGCACAAGGCACCGTGATCGTGAATGAGTTCGTGTACACAAGCTATCTTTCCGGCTCGATGCAGGCATGAGGAGGCCCGATGATGAATATACACGAGCGATCTTTCAGGTCCGTTACAGGCTCGATGAGGCATGATCATGAATGTCTGCACACTATCTATCTTTCAGGTCCGGTACAGCCACAATTAGGTTGTTTTCCGTCCAGGAACAGACGCTAATAGCTGAGAGTGACAAGTGACAACTCTCCCGCCCCGTCTTCCAATCTCATCTCGGTGTCACACACCCATTCCCGCTTCGCCACGAGAATAGCAGCCCAGATGATGATGATGATGATGATGATGATGATGATGGATGGGTTGTTTGATTGATTAGATGCCCATCCATCATAACCACCACTCTTTTCTAATCAATCAATCAAACACTTTGATCCGATAATCGATCCGACCATCGTTCCAAGCAACCCTTCCATCATCATCATTATCATCATCATCATCATCATCATCATCATCATCGTCATCGTCGTCGTCGTTGTACCCATCGCTCTCCTTTCTAGTGAAGGAATTTGACCGGATAATCGTTCCAGTCTTCCACCAAACCTACCATCATCATCATCATCACCACCACCACTATCATCGTCGTCGTACCCATCGCTCATCATCATCATCATCATCATCATCATCATCACCAGTATCATCATCGTCGTCGTACCCATCGCTCCAATCTTTCTCCTCTTCATTTCCAGCATGCGTTTGGAACCGTCTTTAGCCCTTGTTCGCATCAATTTCATCGTCTTTACTGTCATCAGCATAGCCATAGCCATCATCACCATCATCACCATCATCGGTGTCTCCTCCTCCATCGTCATCATCGGTGTCTCCTCCTCCATCGTCATCATCGGTGTCTCCTCCTCCATCGTCATCATCGGTGTCT
>BFEA01000072.1:3316473-3336822 GCA_003427395.1 Chara braunii | reverse complement strand
AAAGAGTGGGAGGGAGAAAGAAAGAGAGATAGAGAGAGAAGGAGAGGAGGGGGGCTACCAAAGAGAGAGAGAGAGAGAGAGAGTTTTGTTCCATTTGTTGATATGAGTGAGAGAGAGAGAGGGACATAGAGTGAGAGAGAGAGAGGGACATAGAGTGAGAGAGAGAAAGAAAGAGAGATAGAGAGAGAGGGAGGGGAGGGCCTACCACAGAGAGAGAGAGAGAGGCTGAATGACAAAATTGAAATATGCGTCAAAATGTGGCCGCGATCTATTTCACAATTGGAATTATAATTTATTGAGCGTTTTTCCTGGAAAGATCACAACAAAATTTACAAGTTCTCCAATTTTCAGGTTTTTTCACGCATTCTTCTGAGCGAGAAAACTCACTGAATTTTGAATACTTTTTTAGTTGGCCCACACATGGCTGAGTGGCGAAAATGGGAAATGTGCCGAATTGGCGTTACAATTATTTCGCAGTCTATTTTTTTTTTTTTAAATGTTCTAATATTATTCTTAGAAAGAGCACGACCTCATCTATGGATTCTCAAAATTTCAGTTTTTTTGGCTGGTTCGTCCGAGTACAAAAAATCGTCAAAGTTGACACTTGCAAAACATCTGTTTCGTTGCACTTGACCTCCCTATTTTAAGAAGACGAGCCTCAACGCCTGGGCCTAAGGGCCCTTTGGCAGTTTAAATGCCCTCACTTCTTTTGGGGGTCCACTTCTACCCGAGGACCAATCCAACGCCCCCCACTTCTTTTGGGGGTCCACTTCCATCCGAGGACCGGTCCTTCCTTTTTCCGAAATTTCCGGTTCTACCAGAGCTAGTTGTAGGTAGTCCGCAATTTTGGCAAGGACCGGTCCCCCAAATTTTTTTGCCCCCTAAGAACCCACTTTGCGTCTAGGTCGCCCGCCGCAAAAAAATGCGACACCTTGACACAGACGACGAAGCCCACAATACCGCAGTCTTAGGGCTGCGAACAAGCCAAGCCGATAAAAAAATAAAAGAGAAGAAAAACAAAAATAAAAAATAAAACAGGAAAAGAGAACCAAGACAAAGTCAGTGCGTGGGAACTCATTCCAAGAGGCTAACAAAACCAATTTGAGACCAAAATATCTCCTATTACAAAGCTTGGACCCTAAAGTGGGGTCCTAGTGAATAAATACACTCCTTTACATACCCAACTAGCTACTGTCAGCCTCATGCGAATGTAGTATTGAGCGTTGAGGTCTTAACTAAGTGGTATATAACCAGGTAGAAACCACCAAACTGTCCCCTTGAACCTCAACAAGGCATTTTTTCATGGCCCATATATAATGGAACCATCTCATACCAGCCAGCTTGCTACCCCCTTTCACCACTTTCTCGTTCCAATCACTTTTTATGATCAACACTATATTGTTTTTTGATGGTTTTCTTTTTTTTTTCTTTTTTTTTTTTCAATAAACAACACTGGAAAAAAAAAACGCAGTTCATTTATTACCAAACAAAATAAAATCGGGAATCCCTCTATAAACAACCTATAAAACAACTACTGGGATCATTATCCAACATAGGTGCATGCGTCGGGAACTCGTATAGGGGACAAAAATGATAAAAATCGGACCGTCCCTTAGCATTAACCACAAGGCCTAAGAGTAAAACAACTATCTCTTCATGCTATACTAAAAAGAAAAACAAACAGCTAACAACTATTGTGTCATTCCAAATAAAAAAGGGGGGAACCATATAGAATAAAAACAACTTAGTTATTCAACATAGTAAAAAAAAAAAAAAAGGGCGAAACAAATTATTTAAGGAACCATCCACCTTGCCACCAAGACCAATTCTCCTTTTCCTTTTTAACCCAATCTACTGAAGCAATCAAGTTTACACCTCTTCTACTTTTACTTGTTCTACTAAGGCCATCTATGTCGGTGGCAAAGGTCCCTACTAGGACACCAATTATTATAAGCACAATCCTTTTACTTTTTATACCAATTTGCGAGTCCACTATGACTAAGAGCGCTAACTTTGACGATTTTTCACTTTTAGGATAATGCTTCAAAACTTTAAAAATTGGAGAGTCCGCATATTGGATTTTGATCTTTCTACGAACAGTATATATTAAAAAATATATGGAAAAAAAATTCAGGCAATCTGACATAGTTTTTTCATTTCTCATTGCCATACGTAGACAAAAACGGTTCGCACACGGAAAAAATTATTTAAACTTCAACGATTTTTTACGCTAAAAAAAATGCACCAACAAGTCTAAACAAATGAAACTCGTAGGTTAGGTGTTGATTTTTTTTTTTAAGTATTAAAAAAATAAAATAATACTTATGAAACGACAAACAAAAAACGAGTGTTAAATTGATAATTTTAATTTTTTATTATATTTTTCTCATAACTATGTTACTGATAAACTTCATGAAGTGGGGAGAGTGATGGTTTAAGATATTTTATGAATTAACAAAGGTTGCGGCTAAAAGAAAGGAGATTGCTTAAAAAAAAAAAAAAACTTAAAAAAAAGATGAGTCAATTATTATAGGAAGTCCTGAAACCACCAGTACTTGGCCCAACTATCAGCCGTGATGGTTCCCCGTTAACGTGGCGCGCCTTTAGGGCTTTGGGGTACATGACCACAATGACTGAAAGCGCCAGCTAAAAAAAAAATTGAAACGGTACCCCGACGCTTCGACAAAAATGGGCGCGCAAGGGCATTATAGGCTCGATATCGATAGTTGGGCCAAGTACTGGTGGTTTAAGCAACTTTTCTATCATAGTTGCACCTATGAGAACACATAGAAAAAAACAAACTATTAGGCTATGAAAGAAAAATTATGAATCATTTTTAAAAAAGTCAGAGAATGCTCAGACTCAGTACCTTATTTTGAAGATTGTGGACCCATCTACTGTATTATAGCAAATAATGTTAGCCAATATGGGATGGGGCAGTCTTGTTATACAATAACAAAAATGGTTATAAACCTGTCGAATATATATATATATATCGTCAAATAGAACTGCCCGGTAAACCGTAGGCAGAGGGGGAGAAGAGGACAACAAACGAGGGGCTGTGACAAACTGTTTCATCGGAGTTTCACCGACTCATCAGGAGGCTGAACCCTCAACAGTTTGTAGAATCCCCTCACTGATTACACTGTAAGTGATAATCCACCTTAACCAAAATCAAAGTAGACTATCACTCACCCACACCAGATGGAAAACTCTACAGNGACTATCACTCACCCACACCAGATGGAAAACTCTACAGACTGTCGGTTCACACCCCATCACAAACCAGCAAAACACCCACGAAACAAAGAAAGGTCTGTCACAGCCAAAAAATACACTCCAGACACGCCACTGGCACTAGAGGCACAGCATGGCCGCGTAGTGATATATATATATATATATATATATATATATATATATATATATACGTCTTTCATAAGAAATGTGGTCAAATCAACTTACAAGATAATCGATTTGCACATTTAGAAACCCTAAATCCTCGAGCACACTACTTGTTAGCTAGACGCTTCAAGGGGTACGTAAATCATGAAAGCTTAAGATAAGAGAAAACCATGCATTGTCGAGCGCATCGGTCCTGGAGGGGGACCCTCCCGACCTCGTCATGCAGGATTTTGTAGGACGTCTTGTAAGGGAGTTTTCGCCGCTTCGGCTGAGTGCGTCAGCCACACCTATCGGGAACCCCTACGACAGGATAGGGGTCAAGCGAGGCACAACTTACCTCTACCTAATGGGTTGTCACCACCCTTGGACAAATGTTTCCCCGCCGAGCTACTGAACCACGTGCGAAAGCTGCTCGAGTGCAATTGTAGAGGCGACTCAACTGAGGGCGTTTTTTGTACGTTGTAGCGTAGGGGGTACAACCGACGCTCTAGGGGTTGATCTCCCAAGTGCGGCTCTACACTGGTCAACTAGGACGGTCCATCTAACCGCGCGAATACACTTCGCCAAGATAAAACCAAACTCCAAACGCAAATCGCGCCTAGTCCCTTTTTCATATCCGACCCATAACTTTTTAACAATATAAAATATGTGAGGATCGTGCACGAGACTCTAGATAAATATTATGGCGACGTAGGCCTTGTCATATCGATCAGCCGTGCATGAATGCGCAGACAATCGCGAGGATGGCGTACTATGTGGTACTTATAATCATTCAGCCCTCAATGATTTTGAGGGTCGCTTTCGACACTCAAGTGTCGACTGACACGCGTCTTGAGCGATTAATCTCTCGATGCTAGACAATTGCAAGTGCGATTGCGAGACCTACCATCTTTTGCACATTGCGAAAACGAGTGGCAGGCGTGGCGGTCAAACGCTTCTCACCTTAGAACCGGGGCTCCATCTTCGGAGGCCTGAAAACATGTTAAAGGGTTTGACTTTAACAACCGCCACGAACCTCAACATCGAAATATAAAAACTTTAAAAAGCATAAGTAAAAAGGGGATCCCTCTTTTCTCAATTTGTTGGAAAAAATAGGCCTATGGAATGATAATCATAACTCCCTAATTGGGAGGTCACTGGTGATTAACAACGTCGTGCTAGCCTCCCTTCGTATAAATTGGCAATATGACCACTAAGTTAAGAGGCTGGCAAATCACTTAAGAGGCATGTGACAACATTATGATGAAGAGGGATAAATGGATGCCCAAATGTGATTCGCAGAGTGACTTGGTCATCAGTAATCCAACCCAAAGACAAAGAAGCCTTGGGAATACTAGACCCGGTCATTCAAGTGACCGCATTAAGGAGACTGCTTTGCGCTTGTCCTTGCCTGGCCTTGGTATCTAAAACCATGGACACATAGATAGAAGACAAATACCACACACACACGACTGGGGCTGGCTGGGGCTTTCAAGGCTTCGCACTTGGCCCTTTCAAGTCCCAATATCTGACATTTGTAGGAAGGAAAAAACATGTCAGAGTAGGACACATAGATAGCACACAGATAGCACACATATGACAGGGGCTGGCTGGGACTTTCAAGGCTTCGCGCTTGGCCTTGTCAGACCTCAGTATCTAACATCTGTACAAAAGGAGAAGAAACACGTGAGAATGGGGGTTGGTAGGTGAAGCAGACATAATGCTTGAGCCTGGCGCCCGATGTACCCAAGTGATGTGGCTTGCTTTATTGTGCCTCAACTGGGGCTGGGTGGGGCTTTCAAGGCTTCACGCTTGGCCCTGACTAGCCTTGAAGCCTAGAACTACTGCTTGGTCCAAGTCTCCCTATGAAATAGCATGGTGATAGTCCTGAGTACTCAATACCGAGGTAGGATAGTAGGGATACGCTAGGAAAATTGCCAAGAGGATGGGTAGGGAGGTGGTCTTACAGAGCATAAGGGAGTGTCAAGACAACCAATAGTTGTGGGAATAACCCCGTGTCTCCGGAATCCGGCTTCTACAACAACCCGGGCTTCAGAAGGAAAAAAAAAAAGGATACGGAGACTGCTGCTCACACCCCACATCCCCTTGAGGGCCCTCGCCCTCGAACAGATTGCCTGGATGCCCCCCTGGACCCCCCTGAGGTAGACTCCCTGACCTGGCTAGAAGACCGTTATTGGACCATCTTGAGACACACCGCACCCCAAGGGGAGACTGGTCAGGGGGCAATCAGAAGGGATTTAACACGGGACAACTTCTGGGTAAGGGCCCCACGAGCATGGTGCCAACTTCCACTGCTGAATAAGGTTATGCCTGATAGGTGGGAGGAAGTGGTGAGGCAAACCCTGTTTGGCAGTAGCAACATCATGGACCATAATGGTCGAGTGTGGAACAATTGGGCTAATAGAGGTATAATGAGACTCAAGGGCATATGGGATCAGAAGAGCGAAAAATGGAAGACAAAACAACAGTTGTGGTTGTCTCGGAAACACTGTTACAACATGGCGAAGAACCTGGAACAACAACTCGTATTCTCCATCCGTTTAGACTGGGTGCGCATTTTGTGCACGGAAAAGAGCGATTGGTCGACGATTCAAGGAGATCGGGAGCGTGTGGGCAGCATTGGTGGGAAGTGCGAGCTGATGAAACTCTGGTTGATCTCTTCCATACAAAAAAATATAATAATGTTCTTAACAGATACTCTTCGGAGGCGGCAGGATGGTTTGGGAACACAACTCTACAACATCAGAGTGTTATAGGATCAAGATGACTTGGTAGCATTCCTTCCAGACACCCCGTTCTCGGAACTGCCCTTTGATCCAGTGCAATTGCAGTGGTCCCCCTGCAATCGAAACGAAGGAACTGCAAGAGCACATCACTAATTAGCCTGACGGTGAATGCCACTTACAGAATGCTGAGCCCAAAAGTAAACCTCAAAGACATTGTAAGGAACCGATGGATGACTCACATGAATGTGGGGAGAGATGACATCCTACCCATCCGTTGGTTCACAACAACCAACACCAAACCTGCAAAAGTTATCTCCCTGCAATGACAGATAGAGGATCGTTGCCTGCCCACAACCGACTGGTTTACAGACTGTACATACCTGCAACAGAAAGGTTCAACACTCTAGTGGTCCAAGTCATGCCAGAATTGTTTTTTTTTTCTTTTTCTTTCTTTTTTTTTTCTTTTTCAATGGGAACAAGGCTCCAATCTATTCGTGGGGAGCAACACGTGCTGGGAACCGGGCCCAGTGTCCCATATGGAAATTTACATAGAATCTGGAAAATTTGAGATACCGGGGCTTTCCTTCTCACGAAATCTCGGACGCCATAGAGCACATATTTCTACAGTGCCTAGGGGCGATCGTCACATTGCGCTGGGTCTGGTGTCATCTGGGAACTGAATCCACCTGGCCATAGGATTGGAGAGCTCTTTTGTGCGGGGCATCCAGCCCTCCTTCGTAAAGCATTTTCGAGGAGAATCTGTTCAAGATTGGGAGAAGAGCAATCCCTTGGGCCCCTTGGAGAAAACGATGCATACATGTAATGGAGAATATATGTATAGAGGGTGAGAAAACTACAGAAATGATAAAACAGCAAATCCAACAAGATCTAACTGCACAACCGTCGAAAGTTAAAGCACAACTAGACCTCTTCATACAAAGAAGGACATAACGCAGGCAATTAAACAATACTCTTGCGGAATGGCTGGGAAACAAACAAAGGGGCTGGATAGCGAACATCACTGGGAGGGCAGTGGCCAATCAAATCGAAGTGAAGAGGCGCTCCAGAGAGACTACAGCATATCTTTCAAGGACTGGACCAGCATAGACGCAGCAATTTCGAGTCCGTTGCGCCTTCCGCCTCGGTTCTCGGACCTCTTTCCACACTACCGACTCGCTCGGGAGGATATACAGGGGTTTGGAGGCAGCTGATCTGCATCTACAGCCAGGAACGCTTCTGCCCATCTGGCGGCCCTGGGAGACTGAAGAGACTGATCTTTGGCACATATTTTTCATGCAGCCTTTGGAACCCGATTACACACGTTACCTTGTTATTCCTAGTCGAACCTGTGTCAAGAGGGTGTCTGTGGGATGCTGGACCCGGTTTCCAGCAGGTGCTGCTCCTCACTAGTAGACTTGAGGAACCAGCGACAGGGTGCTAGAGGGGGTGGGGGATGCTCATATCACCCCCTAGCAGCCTGACACTGGTATTAAAAATTAAAAAAGCGCGGACCATCCTCTGTACCTAATACGTCTCAACATCTCAAAACATATCCATTCTTTTACCCTTATACCAAAGGCAACGACTTTCCCAATCGATGATACTACCATCTATGGACGAAGGGTATGAAGTAGGGAAAATTCTTGAACATGGGTTTTCTGCTCAGGCGGAAGAGGAACACCACAGAAACAGTGTAAGGTGAAGTTCAAATCAAATCCAGACTTTGAAGCTAGGTAGTACTGCAAACATCGGATTCAAAACAAAAGGAAAAGTCCAAAAAACCTTACTTATTTGAAGCTAGGTAGTACTGCAAACATCGGATTCAAAACAAAAGGAAAAACCATACCTAATGAAGATACAAACTTCCGTGATCGAACTCGAAATCCAGACGGCAAGAGTACATCGAACTCGGTTCAAAATCGACCCGGACACAGTCCAGGGTTGTAACCTTTGTTCTAAGTCCAGATGCAGGGGTCGAAAGTCATGTCCCCTGCCCCACAGCGGTCTCGTAAATGTCCTTTGGTCAGAAGGTGCTAAGTCAAGTCCTTTGGTCAGAAGGTGCTAGGTCAAGTGTCAAAAGAGACAGCTCATAACCCTAGGGAGTCGTAGATGACCTCAGGAAATGGGGTGTCAGGCCCGATTCCAGAAACGTAGTAAAATTCAAAGAGTCACAGAAAGCTTCGAAGTCAGCCACAGCCACAAATCTGATGCACATCAAGGGGGCTGTCCACATTGTTCCAGAAGATTCAATGGCCCAATGGGTCCAGGCGCACACTGGGCGACGACAACTCTGGGTCATCCACATCAGGAAAACTTGGCGACACAAGGAGGGAAACTGAGGCAGCCCCACCGTCTTCCCCCGAACACAATGCACCCTAAAAATGAATGCATACAAGCGATATTTCCCGCCAGATATAGCCAAAATGAGGGTGCGTTGTGTTCCAGGGAAGACAGTAGGCAGGTCCACACTACGAAAGAGCTGCCTGACCCGGTCTGCTCATTCCTTCTGCCTTTTGCCAGCTCGAGGCCAGAATGCTGCCCCCGGGCTGAAGGTGGACGATGAGGCCGGCACCAAGGAGCAAGGAGAGTGCCCACCCGGGAAGAAGGGAGAGCTAGGAAGGGTGCCTGAGCGCCATAGCTGTAGGATAGAGGTAGGCGAATGGTGATACTGAGGCAGCGGTTCGCAACTGAGGACTGGAGTTGCAAGGAACCAACCGCCGTGGCGGTGTTTCATGCCTGGAGATTGGCGCGTCGGCGAACAAGCGCAAGAAGACCATAGGCGCAGTGAAGGTGGATGAGCATGCTGAGGTGGCAAGTTGTGGCCAGAAGCAGAAGGTCCTGCTTGTGAAGGGGGAGAACTGAAGAGCCATTTCAATTTCAACCAGTGATCATCAATAAAACTATCCTCCTGTTTACTGCTTCTCTACCTTTGTCTCACTCGTGGTTACTCTCGCTGCTGAGATTGGAAACCCAATTACATGCTACACGACTTGTTCTCTATCGCGGTTGGTTCCACATTGAGTGCATTGAGACTATTTGCGTATTCCAGTTCTTTACGGCTTCTCACAATTGCTGAGTTCTTTACAAAAGCGACATACCAGGAAGAAACACGGAATGACAACCAAGCACAGTCCACACTGCCATTGTTGACGATGAATAAAAACGACTTTTCCGGCTACGGTTCCAGGCATCTATCTGGATGACGACTGTCTGGACATCAGGACGGACCGAGGCAAGTTCCCCCTTGTTTGTGAAAACAGCTGGAGATATCAGAAGTTAGAATGCCGACATGAGTAACAAAAAATCAGGTGAAAAACATGATCGCAGAAAGTTCAAGGGTTTCTGCGTTCAGTCAATCTACGCAGAGTGAATCGGTCCCTAAGGAAACCCCGAAAAAAAAACATCCATCAGTTTCGTTTTCGAAAAAACAAAAGAAGGACAGAAAAAAAGAGTTCCAAAAGCTCAGGGAAACAAAACTTCTAGCACAGAGCTTCAAAAATGAGGGAAAAAATCAAACAAAACAGAGGGGACTAGGAACACCCCAATGTTGAGATCAGATCCAGATCATTCAGACAGCATTCAGACAGACCAGATTATGGTTGCCTGCATTACACTATTACAGTCCACCGTCCCGGTCCTCCGTAGCCATGAGGCGATGGTGTGTCAGCGGGAGAAGAGAAGTCTAGTGATATACTCCGCAGAGCAGACGCCCAACGAAGTGAGGGACAATGAGGGAACAAATCAAACAAAACAGAGGGGACTAGGAACACCCCAATGTTCAGAGCAGATCCAGATCATTCAGACAGCATTCAGACAGACCAGATTATGGGTGCCTGCATTACACTATTACAGTCCACCGTCCCGGTCCTCAGTAGCCATGAGGCAATGGTGCGTCAGCGGGAGAAGAGAAGTCTAGTGATACAATCCGAAGAGCAGACGCCATCCATCATCCCTTGCCAACAGAAATGGTAAACACCCCTAAACAGAGGGCATACAGACATTCTTAGGACCTTTTCTACTGATTTCTGGACATGATTGCAGTAAAATGCCCCCCCCTCCCCGCCCCCTCCTGCAGCTGCATAAGCAAGCAAATTGTGCAAGGCACAGGCTTTCCACCTGAAATAATAAGCTTCTAGTACTAGAATTCTTCATCTCGATACAACATTAAGTTATTACAAAAGGATTTAACCAGCTGGAACAGAGCCAACAAAGGCAGCCATTTGCTGTGGAGGATGAAGGTGGTCGCCGCCATAGCCATTCTTCTTCTGGCCAAAATAATTGTTGACACCTTCCGGCTGGCATGCTTCTAGCTCCTCTCAATTCCTGTCGTAAAGAAGTTCAGAGAAGAAGGTGGCAGCCACCATAGTCCATCTTCTTCTGGACAAAGCATGTGTTCACACCTTCCGGCGGGCATCCTTCCAGCTGGCACAGTTGCAGCTAGCTCCTCTCAATCAATTCCTGTTGTGGAGAGGATCGGAGAAGGCGGCAGCCACCATAGTCGATCTTCTTCTGGAAAAAGTGCGTGTTCACACTGTCCGGCGAGTATCCTTCTGGCCCGCAAATTTGCAGCACGTATGATTCCAGCTCCACTCAATTCCTGTGTTGCAATTGTTGGGGGAGTGCACTGAATGCACTCCCGCACTGTCAATGCACTCCTCACACTACCTAACTACGATCCCTCCTGTTCAAGTTGAGCCAGAGAAAGGGAGGGTGAAAATGGATGCTTGGAAGTGCTCCCGACACTATGCTCGCTCCTGTTCAGATCGACCCAGAGAAAAGGGAGAGTGGAAAGATATGCTTCAAAGCGCTCCCTGCACTACGCTCCGCCCTGTTCAGGTCGAGCCAGAGAAAGGGAGGATGGAAACTCGTCCTGCTCCCGACACTACGCTTGCATATCCTTTCACCCTCTCCTTCTCTGGCTCGTTCTGAGAAACTGATGTGAACTCATCCTGCTTTTTTCCCGCTTCCGCATACTGACACTAGGACTCTCTTGCATGCATTTGACCACAGTGTCCTCGTGTGACTATGGCCTTCATAATCTGGTAATTGACACTGCTCCACCTAGGCTGCAAATGATGGGAGCTGGTAGTAACCAGACCAGAAGGCCATCTGTTCCTGACACAGCATGGACCGAGGAACACAACCCATAAAGCCTCTGCGCCCCCGCAAGTTTCGGTGAAATGGCAAAATGCGAATAATCGCCCATGCCTCAATAAATGATAACTAACACCCCCCTCCTTCCCTCCCCCCTCCCTCCTTCTGGCTTGCTCTTCCATGGCCCATTGATTACTCAGCAGCAGCAGCTATGGTGCCATACAGCACAGTCAGCTGTAACGTAGTCACTAATGCCATTCAGCACTCAACACACATCAAGCCATCCCGGATCACCACCCACCCACCCACCCATCCACCCACCATACCACCACGGCAGGCCTCCTGGACCCCACAGCATCATGATCTCCACTTCACATCATCCTAGCATTCCGGAGCACCACCCACCCAACCACCCCATGGCAGGCCTCCTGCACCCCCTGCACATGCAGCAGGCCTTCTGCACTCCCCATCATTAGCAACGGCTGCACTGCACATGATCATGGCACTCTGGCGAACCACCCACCCCATGGCAGGCCTCCTGCAACCACATTGTGTCAGGACGAGCTGTATTGTTCAGGCCTCCTGCACCCACAGTGGGGCAGGACGAGCTGTATTGTTCAGGCCTCCTGCACCCACATCATAGCATTCAGCATAGCCAACTACCAACCGAAGACGCAGCACATGTTCAGGCCTTAAACTGCGCTCCACATCATCATCAAGAGCATCCCAATTGAGCGAGGCAAGTGTAGTGGCAACTACTGGACCAGAAAGGGTACGACCATAGAGGTTTGTTGCCAGATGTGCATCATGTTTCAGATGCGGGCACATTCGTTACAAGCAGCACACCAATCTACTACCAGTACCATCAGTCTGCACCTGACCTTCAATCAAAGCACCTAGCAGCACTGATGCCCAATTTCGCCCTCGCCCCCACTATTTGGGGAACAGAGATTGACTGCACTAGAAGCTTGTCTGCAATTGCAGTACGTGAATGTTTGAAGTCAATTCGTGAAAGAGTTGAAAAAACAAAGTTTAGAAATCCTGCCCTCGTTGCATGCATGCATACCACTGCGGCCAAGACTTTTTTCTGCACTGTATGTAGCTGAACAAGACTCTTCTTCTTCGGGCTTTTGGGTCCATGTAGCCAAACACAGAAAGTGCTCTCTTCTTTGGGCAATGCCCTCTCTCCAGTCCTAGTAGGCTCATCCAGACTCTGGGGGTATGGACTAGGCTACAGTGATCCATCAAGACCGTCAGTTCATTGTGTCGGTAAATCCAAAAGAAACTCGATGCACTCTGGGTCATGGATTAACTGCTGGTGCTGTGCACTGAGCTTTCGAGATTTGAGTTTTAACCTAACAAGGTAGCAGCACGCCTCCATAGTCCAACCTTCTGCATTTGTTGATCCATAAATCCATTAACAACTCGATTCTGCATTTGTTGATCCATAAATCCATTAAAAACTCGATTCTGCATTTGTTGATCCATAAATCCATTAAAAACTCGATGCACTCTGGGTCATGGATTAACTGCTGGTGCTGTGCACTGAGCTAACCTAACAAGGTAGCAGCAGCCGCAGAGACCACGTCTCCATAGTCCAACCTTCTGCATTTGCTGATCCATTAGAAGCTTTCCGTTTACCTCCCGCGTGCTGTGCGCCTTTGGCACGAAGAAACACAAAAGGTGAGGTAACAAACGTGCAGGGGAAGATGCTTGCAGCTCTTACTTGTAGTTCTTTGGCACGGACAATGGCAAGCCAGATGCTGTGGAGATCACTCCCATTGATTGTGAGTATAACTTCGTCGATGTCATGCCACTGAAATGTTGTCCCCCAATACCGAGAAGATCCTCACCTGGTCCACTTTCCAAGCCAGCATCGCCGTCATCATCGTCGCTCGATTCATTCTTTCCCAGCATTGAGTGTTTTCCTTGCCGGCGACTTGAGAACTTCTTGTACACAGGCTGTTCGATACGATTGCTCTCATTTTTTCCCCAGACTACCATGTACAGACCTGTCAAAATGAGCGCACCCCCAAGCAGGCTTCCAAAGTAAACAGTCGACCCCAGGAATACATACGTCAGCAATGTGGAAGCAAGGGGTTGGATCGGCAGGTATGATGCCACGACTGCTGGGCCAACATGCTTGTTGCACCATGTGATGAGTCCATAATTCAATGCTGATGGAACGATTCCTGCGAAGAGCACGGCGGCAAGCTCCTGCGAATCAAGCACCCATTCCGCCATGTCCGGCACGGAAATGATGCCTGTGAAGATCATCAAGGCAGCCCCAAAGAGGTAAGAGAATGCCGTCATAGATGTGGCGGCGGGGTACTTCACCAGCAGTCGAGACTGTAATGCAAGGTAGACTGAAAAACATATGCAATTACCAATCAGGCAGAGGATGCCCATATGCCAGACATCGATTCCCAAATATCCGAGAAGTAAGAATATACCCTCAAGTCGCGGTGAGCCTTTATCCACATGAAGACTAGTTGAGATATCAGAGAATCCATCTCCAAGTATAGGTGCCCCCTTGTATATTGCGATAGTCACAGCTCCACTTGCACACACAACCACCCCGAGAAATTTCGCAAATCCATCCCAGCGCCCCAGGTCCACGGTCTCTGTCTTGAGTGCGACTGCCAGGACAAAAGTGAAGACTGGAATTGACGGTTGCAGGGCCCCTGCATACGCCGGCGACGTATAGTTGAGCCCAAACATGAAAAGAAGCTGATTGCCAAAAACCCCGGTCACTCCCAGAAGAATGAAGGAAAGAATCAGGCTGCGATTCAACGGCAAACGCTTTTCGCGATCAATCAAGTATGCAGCCGGCGCCAACGCCATCAAGGCCACGAGATCACGGTAGGTGCAGAAAACAATTTGGCTGACTCCTCCCGCAAGCGCCAACTTGGCAACCACATGATAGCTGCTGTATCCTATCTGAACCAGAATGAGAGCCGCGTGCACGATCAAAGGGTTGTTCTCCATTCCGCCAGCCCAGAGTGCCCGGTATCTCCGCGTAAGAGTGAGTTGATGATCACGAAGGGAGCCCATGCAGCCAGCCCTGCAGCACGTCTGCGAATGACCGACCGACCGACCGACCGACCGACCGATTGCACACGCTGTGGTTGCTATTCGCGCTCTTTCAACACAGGGTTCCTTTTTGTCAGTTATATGCACTTACACACCTCAAAGAAGGAATGGGGCAACGTCGACCATCACATTCCTCGAGTCCCTTACATTATCAAAGCTCCATCGCTTGGAATTGAACCCATAACCTCTTCAGATACAGTTACTTCTGTCATCCACCATGCCTTGATCAAGCATGCATTGCATTTGCCGTGCGCCTTATAGGGAAGTTGCATACGTGCCGAAACCTTGTCCTTTGGACTGCAAATAGTCACAACAAACTTGCAGACTTCCACAAGCCAGAACAATCCAGCCAGACGTAGTCAACTTGTTCCCCCTTCTCTCCCCCAGCTACGACAAGAAACGGGCCTGCCACTTGGCAGCGGCAGCAGATGTGCCTGCACATTCAAGTGATCACCTTGATGGCCCACACACCCACAGCGGAGGGTATGCACCTTAAATAAGTTACTGACACAAGGCTGGAGCTGCAGTAGAGATCTATGTGCCTTCACGTCGAACGAGAGGTTGCAGCTTTCTGACCGCAGCGAGCGGAACAACGCAGCTGCTGCACACAACACCCCCGCACTACAACGACATATGTCCTCTCCCCCCCCCAAAAAAAGTCCCCTTCTGGATGACCAAGGGCAATAGTCCAGCAGCCATGCACACCCTGTTTAACACGAAGCCAATTCAACACATCAGTTGTGCAATCTGATCTCGGCATTTATGCATATCCATCCCATGCCCGAAAGAAAAAGGACGAAGAACCATATGATTGTGTCCGGCAAATCATGGGAATCTGAGGCATACTTCAGTAAGTAAACATGCTGTGAGATGTACTGCATGACATTGCCGGATATATGCCATCCTGTTGTATATTCTCATGCGATGAACTTGATCATCATACATGCACGGGTGTACACCCATGCACACAATGTAGTACCTTCATGCATGCACTATGGCACGTCCATGGCGCATCCATGGTATGTGCATGGTATGTGCATGGTACATGCATGGTATGTCCATGGTACGTGCATGCCTATTACGTCCATGGTACATCCATGGCTCTACTACGTCCATCCTATCTCCACAGTACGTCCATGCATGAGCACGCACCACAGCACATCCCTCCATGCACCAAGGTGCGTCCATACTACACCAATGCTATTTACGTGGAAAATCCATGCATGCATGGTACGTCTCTGTTACATCCCTCTCTGCTAGGCTCTGTGGTGGGTCCGTGGTTTGTGCAATACTTGCACAATGGGGGTACCATACCATGTGCCGCAGAAAAAAACACAGACAAGCTGATCAGGTTAAGCAAACACATTGCTGGTTATGCACTGTTGTCCGCTCAAGTTTATCTGCTACTACTATTCTTACCTGCATCAGAGTCACCGTATTGGCCCAATGACCAAGAAATCATTCTGACGTCAGAAAAGTAATGGGCATACGGGAAATATTTGATGTGACACCTACATTAACAAAGTGACACGAACCTTCAGACAAAATCAAACGTCCAAACATGTGTCATCATGGTAAAGCGAATAAAATTTTCAGAGTGGCCTCAAACCTTTTTCAAGGCCTTCCCTACCAGTGGCACTGGCGATTCCCTCCCTCCTCCTCCTCCTCCTCCTCCTCCTCCTCCTCCTCCTCCTCCTCGTCATCATCATCGTCGTCATCATCATCATCATCGTCGTCATCATCGTCTTCATCATCGTCTTCATCATCGTCCAATCGTTTTGCTATCTGCTTCAGTTTGTGATGCGTTTTCTCCACCATGGCCGCACTACGAGTCCCACAAGAACCTGGACGGAGCATACCAATCTCGCTCCTTGCGAGCATCCTTGTGGGTGAGCAATCCCATTCCACTGTGTTTGCGTGTGTACATGTGTGTGTGTGTGTGTATGTGTGTGTGTGTGTGTGTGTGTGTGTGTGTGTGTGTGTGTGTGTGTGTGTGTGTGTGTGTGTGTGTGTTACGTATGAAAAAGATGTAACGTGTGATGACACGGGACTCGCAACATCAGACAAGCTCCGAAATAATCCATCGGCGCAACCTCCATATAACAGTTCGGGCAGTCACAGGGTATCTCTGGCCAATTCCCGTACTAGGAGTCTCCAGGGTGTACGTGGGGTGTCGTCGTCCTCATTCGTGCATACCATAGCCAAAACGCAAGCATTCCTTGAGTAATTGCTTTGCCTGTCAACGGTGCCTCGTCCGGGGGAAACTCAAAGAAAAAGGAACCAAGAAGAGTGGAAAAGAAAAACTCGGCAAGATTCGACAAGGACTGGACCCGCTTCGTAACATCGGTGTGTGTACATACGTCATATAATTCCACCTCACGCCCCTGGGTGGTCAGGGGTCATCTGTGCTTCCACGTATGTATAGGCAAGAGGTGAGGGAGAAAGCAAAGCAGCCTGATGTATCCGCGTCACTCCTTTGTATAGAATCCGTCCGCCGCGCACGAAACGCAATCTTCTGTTTGCGCGTAGATCTTTAAGGGACTGGATCCTATATGCAGGAGAGAGACTCGTTTGCTCAGGACGAATGTTCATCCTATCAAGGAGCGATGTTTTAGGCCCATCATGTACCAAAAAGCATATCGCACAACTGACTTTTTGGAGGAATTAATTTAGTTCCGGGCGAGCGAGCGAGCGACCAAAACCTGTCAGCACGTTCAACCCGGGACTAGCTGCCCATCGTACAAAACGAAATGAAACACACAAAAACAAGCGCAAGCTCCCTGCCTCCCTCAACCATACTTAACAAAATATAAGATGACGGCGAGGCCTCCGAGAAGACAACAATCGAATTGTTACCAACTCTGTATAAGATCATCCGGCGAACAATCTGAGATAAAGGATATCGGCAGGGTTAAAGCCCATCATGTACCCAACAGCACATGCACAACTTACTTCGACAAATTGCAGTTAGTTCTGGGTGAACAAGCGCCCAAAACCTGCCCGCATGTTCAACCCAGGACTAGCAGCCCATCGTACGAACGGGAACACAGTTCAACACACAAAAACGAACACACACTCCACGTCACCTTCAATCATACTTACAACATATAAGACGAGGGAAAGGCTTCCGGGAATCGAATCATTACAAGCATCAGTATCATTCAAATACTCTATAAGGACAAATTCTGTGCAATCCCATTTAGAAGTGCAATTCCCTTCAATACACCACATGTCAGAATGAAGAGGCGGGACGCAAGCCACAGATGGCATTCACAAGTGAAGGACAGTCGGGGGGTACCAAGCATGCGACGGGACGGAAGACAAAGAAACAAACCATCGACAAGGGACCACGTGCAATATCCACACGAAATGGAAATTCATGGAAAAAGAGGGGGCGGAGCGAGTCCAGAAGATGGAGAAGACAGGACACCCCACGCAATTATATCCCAAAGAAATACTTTCTTCAAGGTTCAAACCGACGTGTCATCTTTACTCCCATTTGAACGATCGCATGCAAAAGCAAGACACCAGCACCATCACTGCAAAGTGAACATGTTACATTCTGCGACTTCACACGGGCCTTCACAGGCCCGACATACCGGTTCAGGGGTACCGAGGCCAGCTTTGCCAAGGCCAGGCCTTTTTCTCCCGGCAGGCCCTGTTAGGCCACCGGTTGGGCCTCAGCGCCAGCAGACCCAGGTTGGCCCAAACGACATGACCGTTTGGGCCTGACGGCACTCTCTTGAGGCTGCCGCCCGCCGGTCTGGGCTGAACGGTCATTTCGCCGGTTCAGCCCACGGCGCAGGAGGCCAGCATCGAGGCCGACCGGCCGCCGGACGGTACTTAGGCCGGTCCAGTTCTCGGTAGGTTGGAACGAGGAGCAGTCAGGGGAGCGCTGCGCTATTTCGGTTCAGCACAGCGCTAGGAACTGCAGCGCTAGTTTAGCGCACTGCAGTCCAGGAGGAGCGAGGAGGAGCGAGGAGGAGCGAGGAGGGCTTACCTGAGACAGTGGAGCACCATAGCTCCAGCGACCTGCAGTAGGACTCCCGCCGCCGCCAAGACGCCAGCTTGCTATCTGCAGGTTCGGCCCGAGGCACCTCGCCAGCTTCCCTCATCCCTACCTCTCCTCTCCATCTCTTCTCCTTCGTCTTCTCCCTCTTCTTCTTCCTCTTCTCCTTCAGACTTCTCTTCTTCTGTGATACTTACCGGATTCGAGACTTGGAGATAGTTGGGATTGGTACTCGGGAGCATCACAGATTGGACACCGGTTACATTAGGACTCTGTACCTCCGACATTGGTGACTTCTTGTCCACGACATTCTGATCTTGTTCGATGACATTTTGGACTATCATGTCGGTGACCATATCGGTGACCTACTGGATTCTATCTCGGTGACATCTGGTGCTGCCTACACCTCCCACCTCCATCGTCTCTCCTCCCACCTTTCATCTGTGTATGGTTGTACGGGGCCTGAGCATCGTCTATGATTGGCTTCAGACCCCACCATCTCACGATTGCTTGTGTGTTGAGTGATATCTGAACGAGTTCAGTCTATGTGAGTCAGTCCATTTCTCAGACTTCCGCTGCATACATGCTCATCCTATATTGGTTGATCTTTGGTTCTGCCCATACTTGAAGTATTCACTAGTATGCAACAGAACATGACCTGACTGCATCACCAGAGGCCGATCCGCGTAATATGGGATCTCGCCCCGACACCCATAGCAGGAAGGTTCGGTCGTGGCAATCCCTGAAGCGCTTTTCTGCCGCTGGCCACAAACTCACGGCTTCATCAGAGGGGTTTGTACACCGGCGTCGTTCATGAGTGCTCGGGTAGTGAGAGAGGAGGGCAGGGTCTGGAGGTGGTATAGAGATGCTAGAAAGCCAAGCATCGCGAGCAGCACGATAAAGTCCGCCCCAACCCCTGTCTACAAATAGGACATGACATGTCAGGGTGCCGTACATGAGTGCAGAGTAGACTGTCATCATACGTATGTGTATGTGTGTCTGTTGTCACGTTCGCTGTGCACAGCTCCACAGAAAAAGCATGACCATGCCATAGCATTCCGTGGGAACTTTCACCTACTCATCAGAGGTTGAATGTGTGTATGTGTATGTGTGTGTGTGTGTGTGTGTGTGTGTGTGTGTGTGTGTGTGTGTGTGTGTGTGTGTTGTCATATTCGCTATACACTAAAAAAAGCATGACTGAACCAGAATTTTTCGTCAGACAGACTGTTTTGTCGGACTTTCACCGACTGTGTGTTCTCCCTGCACACCTTAGTGGGTGGAGTAACTTAGTGAAAGAAACCACAAAGCTGGTGCCTTGCACAAAATCCGTGGTCAATTGTGAATCTGCCTTTTCTTCTCCCCTCCCTCCCACCTCGTCAATCGCTCCTTCCTTTTTCGATTCTCATTATTATGATTTCCTAACACATCACATGATCATGGTTATCTACTTTCCTTCTGATTGATCTGTAGTTTCATTATTATTATTTCATTAAGGCCCCCACTGCAGCTGCCGCAGGGGTTTTTCTTCTTCGCTTTAACAACCCCCCCCCCCCCGAACAAAAATGACGAGGGGCAAGGACTCCCACCGAGGTGGAAGAGGAGGAGAAGCAGAAGGAGAAGGAGAAGAAGATGGGAGATAGGAGATTATATAGGCCAACGATGATATATTCCCGGAGAAAAAGAACAAACAAAATAAGAAAACAATAAGAAAGAGAAAGATGCAAGGAACATGAATGTGGACGAAGCACAGAAATCCAGATTGCAAAATCACACTGAAGTCCAAGTAGTCAAAGCAAGAGCAGATAGCACAATGGAACCGAGTAACCATCCATTTGAGAACGATACAGAAGAATCGTGAGTCAATGTCCAAGCCCAATCGGGCAACACCAACAGCATAACCCAATGTAGCTCTCTCTCTTGAATGGCGCCTGGCGCCCTACCTACTCTACAGTCTATCACTACAACTACAGCATGAAAGCAACCAGACAACTTGACGACCAGCGAGTGATGATGTCAACACCAATG
>BFEA01000072.1:3282635-3309613 GCA_003427395.1 Chara braunii | reverse complement strand
CCTCGATTTTACAGTAGGATGAGAGAAATGATTAAAAAAAAAAAAAAAATTCCTTTCTTTTTTTTTTCTTTTTTTTCCTTTTTTTCTTTTTTTTTGTAATTCTAATTCTGACCGAGCCTATGGGCATCACCGCACTACTCACCAAATGTACAAAACAAAATGAGCATGAATCTTCCGCTAGAACATGGAGAGATGCACCGCCATCATCTTTTTTTTGTCTTTTCTGCATTTGGCAAATACTCCGTCGACGCCCTATTTATGAGTGAAGAAGTGGCATTGACAGCTTTACCCATCCATCCAACATCGAAAATCGGGGCCTCCGTTCTTGTCCTTTTAATACCAAGCAAGTTATATATTAAAAAAAAAAAAAAAAAAAAAAAAGGGCGGTTGAGCATAGACCACGAGTGAGTACACCATTCCACCACCACCTCCTCCTCCTCCTCCTCCTCCTCCTGAGCCGTGCTCAGCAAACGCTTGGCCATCAGACGGTCCGTTTTCACGAGTGAATGCCACGACGGAATGAGGACCAACCAAAGCCCGAGCATACATCACAGACATGAGATAGGGCATCGGGGCTCGACCACTAAACTCACCAATTGTGCAAAACGAGAGTGAATCTTCCGCTAAAACATGGAAAGATACAGCGCAAAACGAGAGTGAATCTTCCGCTAAAACATGGAAAGATACACCGCCATATTTGTTGGCTTCTGTGCATGCGGAGAGTAGTGGAGCGAAGCCCAGCGTCTCGTTTGACTACTCCCAAACCGAAACACAGGCCACGCTAAGGGCCAGATCCCACTGGCAAAGAGGGTTGGAAATAAGTGGCTGAATCTGGACGTGTTCCACACAGAGATGCAGATTAGCAGACCAATCACATTTTTTTGCACCTCTCCACAAACACGTCCAGATTCAGAGAGCTTATTTCCAACCCTCTTTGCTAGTGGCATCTGGCCCTAAGGCCCTCGCTCCGCTTCTCGCCAAATGTCGAAAATGGGAATGAATCTTCCGCTAGAACACCCGGAGATACACGGCCATTTTTTTTTTGCTTTTTGTGCATGTGCGGCCATTTTTTTTTGCTTTTTGTGCATGTGGTCACTTTATAAAAAAAAAACAAGTGGCGCGAGGCCTGAGGATCTTCAGATCAACGGCTGCGATGATGTAACTCCGGCACCGTTGAAGTCCTCGTTCAGTACCTTGGAATCGAGGTCCGCACAAGATCCATGATCTCCACTGCGGGCGGAAAGACGCAAAACATCAACCAACGGACCAGCCTGCCTACCTACCTACCTACCTCGAATCCCGTTGGCGTTGACATATATATATCATCATGCCGCTCGCTGACCGGGGGCCAAGTCCAACTTACCCGAAGTCTCAACTTCTGACCGTAGATTACGATGATCAGCGGCCAGCAGAGATTAAGAATCGGGGTAAGTGGGACTTGGGCCCGGCGCTACCGGTAGGTAATTCAAGAAGTGTAGTATTTTACTCCTCAGCTTCAGTGGAGTTCGAACTCAGGCCTGTATGTGTTTTTCAACAGTGCAGTGGTGCTGGTTCGTATCCAGTTGGTGCGGTTAGTGCACTCCCACTTGCTTGAACTGTTGAAACGGAGACCGAGGCGAGGCCCTAACTAAGGGGCGCACCACACGGGAAAGCCAGGTTTTCAACAATTTTGCATTGCCACACGGACTTTCGAAGAATTGCAGGTCAAAAAAAATTCAACAGGTGTCAGAATGTGGTACGCTCGACAGCCACCCTCCCAAATTCGTTTGCTCTCGCCTGCAGGAGACGGAAATTTGAAAATGTCACACCTGCCTTTCAAGAATTGTCGTCCCTACCGTGAAAGGGGGGAGCGCCAATAGCGGGGGGGTAGCGTAGCGCTCCGTTACCGGCATTGCTCCATGGTTTTCGCGAGCGCTGTTCGCCCGCCAGCCCCGCCGTCACGACGGGGAGTGGGAAACGAGACACGCGTGCTCCGCTTCGTGAGCACGGAGGTGTACTCGTAAGCGGCCTCGATGCATCTCTCTTACCGAAAGGAGGAAGGGCGGTGTTAATTTTGACCGATGCTCGGTGCTTCTCTCCTCAATTGGGAGGAAACTCGACAAAGTCCACGATACTGAAGCATCCGAGAGTCGATGCAGGGTCAATTCGGACTGGCGGGGATTAATCGACTTTGCTATCACTGAGTAAAAATCGCACTAGACACGACCATTTCCTACGAATTAGATAGGGACACTCACTAGAGTAGCTGAATCAGCGAAGGTGAATCACCACTACGGACTCACGGATCTAGAAGAGAAAGTGAGAGTAAAAGATTTAGGGAAAAGTTACCGAACCGGATTTTCCTCTGGTTTTCCTTTTTTACCGAAGTTTCAACCCGGTAAAGTCATCGGGCTCACAACAAAGACGTGTTGCTGGTTGACATAGATCGGAAGTTGTGGCATTCTTGCCACCTCGGGGAGAAGAAAGGTAAGTGCTACGATTGCTTATCTAATCAAGCAATAGCCTACGACGGCCCTCCGGAGGCAGCAAGGCGAGTTGGAGGAGCCGCACGCCCACAACGTCTCACAATGACATCGCAGTCAAGAGGGGATGTACACCGTCCAATTACGGAGCAGGCAAGACAAGGCAACCTCGCAAGTGTAAAACACAAGCGGTTATCGGGTAGCTGAAATTCAGGAATGAAAATTTTGAAGTGAGAGTTTTTGGCAGTTTGAAAATCCTGAATGGTCCTGAAGTGGTGAAAGGTCCGATAACCCTGAAAACGGCATGTTTATGCAGACTGCATCCTGAAGTGGTCAAGTGAGAGTTTTGGGCAGTCTGAAAAATCCTGAATGGTCCTGAAGTGGTGAAGGGTGTCCTGAAGTGGTCAAGTGAGAGTTTTGGGCAGTCTGAAAAATCCTGAATGGTCCTGAAGTGGTGAAAGGTCCGAAGACCATGAAAACCACCCTTCACCACTTGAGGATGCAGTCTGCCTAAACAGGTGGTTTTCGGGGTCTTCGGAGCTTTCACCACTTCAGGACCATTCTGGATTTCAATGTCCTGAAGTGGTGAAAGGTCCGAAGACCCTGAAAACCACATGTTTAGGCAGGCTGCATCCTCGAGTGGTGAAGGGTGTCCTGAAGTGGTGATGAAAAATACGACTGTTGTTAATCTTCTTTCGTGTAAGAGAATCGGTGAGCAAATGCTATGATGAGGGAGTGTGCCCAAAGGGCATCCAACTAGGAAAGGTGGTGGAGGATGAAGGAGGGAAAAAAATTGTAGTCAATGAGGAGGTAGAGGAAGTAAAGGAGCAGTGGTTAAAAGAGAGGTCAGTAATTGTAGTGTTTTGGGGAGGTGCTCGATCGCTCTCAAGAGCTGTCAAAGAAGACCTGATTAGAGCATATGAAGACGGTTGGACAGTGAAGAAGCTTTTCCAGCCTGAAGCAAGGCGGGGCAGGGTCAAATTTGAAAGCCCAAATGTAGCTTCATATGTGGCTAAAGTCAAAGAGATTGCAGATTGGTTGTTTCAATAGAAGGAAATGACGATAAAGTTGGAGGGGAAGAATTACAGAGTCCACTTCAGACCACGGCTGTCGAAACAAGAGCTGCAAGACATAAGAATCCAGAAAGTTGAATCCAAGTTCTGGATTATGGCACTGAGAGTCCCCCTGGAAGAGTACTTTTACTTAGGAAGCGCGGTGGAAGCCATCTTCGGAGGGTACTCGTCGATGTAGTCATTGGAATACGACCGAGACAAGCCGAAATCAATGAACGTCAAGTTTGAAATGCCACCTGATTCAAGGACCAGGATAAAAGGCGATCTGACCATCCAATCGCCGAAGGGGGAAAGTTTAAAAGTAGAAATAGTAACACCATACACTGACTGGTGTCGCAAATGTAGGTGGTACTTTCATACTAACTTTGAAGGACAACTTCCTGAAATTCAAACCCAAGGCGGACGATCGTGGGGGAAATGGGAAAAGACTTGGTGGTCACAAACTGAGGTTCAGACAACACCTGCAGGACCATGAACGAGTTTCACAAGTGTGAGCGGAAGACACCAATGATCCGACAAGGTCACAACAACATCCCATCGGCAGGGTTCGGAGTCAAGGCCCCACTTGGCCTCAGCCGTCTGGACACCTGCAGCAGAACGAGGCGGGTGTGGCCTGCCACAGTCGAACTCAACTGCCTCTGTCGAGAGAGATAGGAAGAGACACAGGAGCAAACAGTCAGTGGGCTGGTCCGTCGGGTAGGCACTTGTCCGGGGCACAAGGCAATGCCCAAAGGATCGCCCACTGACAGGGGGGTGAATTCCAAAGAGGAGCCAGAGGTTGGGAAGAGGAGGAAGCCATCAACATGGGTTTGTCTCTGCCCCCTTCCTCCTATCCAAGGAGGGATTGGTCAGGATGCTAGGCAGAGAGGGATTTCTATGTAAACAATCAGATGGACATAGTGCTGATGGGGGACCCAACGCACATGACTTGGCATGAACAGCAACCAGTGGGGTTCGCAAGCATGGAGCATCAACACCAGCTCAGGGAACAACAGCAACCTCATCAGAGCTACCATATAAATCAACCCCAAACTCGGTACCCGAATGACAACTACTATGACTGGAGGAGCTTCGCCGGACGGGGAGCTGCCACACTGGATTTCTCCAGGTGGGAAGAGAGGAGCGGTGGTAGCAGACGTACACAGAGGGCGAATAGCAGGAGGTGGGACACCTGGAAGGAGGGATCGAGACGGAGCCGGGGAGATCTCACTCCAACCTGGAGGCAAAACCAATCCGAGCTCCCAAAAGGACAGGAAGGAGGCTCCAGGCCTTGGGTCACATGTGCCCGTCCGAAAGCCTACCCACCAATTGCAGAAGAACTGTCAAAAACTTCGAAATCCTCCAGGTCCAAGGTCAGGTAGGGCAACGAATGTTGTGAGGCGGACTATGGAGCTCTACAGAAATTTGCATCCTCCTCCTCACTGGAGAGTTCGACACAGTCAAGCGCAGTGAAGGACACATGTCACAAAGGTACACAGACAGGCAACAGGGGCCCAGTGCCGCTGGAGCGAAATCAGATGGAGACGGTCCAAAGATGCTTCGTCCCTCTCCTCTGCACCAAGGCGGATGATCGGGTGTTCTTACTAACTCTGACGGACGAAGACGGTGCTCCGAAAATTCCCTCTCAAGTGGTGGAATGTTCGCCCACACCAGCGATGATCATGAAAACCGCGAAAGCGCTGTACGAAACTGACATTTCGTTAAAACTGACATTTTTTACTATTTTCACGAAATTGAAGTCCCTATTTTTTTGTCCAAATCAAGAGATTTTTTTTTAAAATGTGACATATATGATCCTATGGTTCTATGCTGCACATGTGCAAATTTTATGTCAATTTTGTTTGATTTTTATAGGTTTGCTCTTTTGTAGTGACTTAGTCATTAATTTAACTTTGAAAACAACCACTTTATTGCAACTTTGCTTGTGTCCATCGTTTTTGTGGCGTGTGCTTATTGTTATTATTTGATGTTTTTTTGCTTTTTTTTTTTCTTTCACATATCCATTTCACGTATATGGAGCACTTGATGCTTTGTTTTTTTTTCCATTGTGTACTTATCCCTATTTTTTGTGCGACAGTAGCTCATTTTATTCATTATTTCTCTGTTTTTTCTTCCTGGCTTGTGTATTCTGTGCATTCATTATTTTATTGTCATGTGCAGTGTAACATAGATTTTTCAGGCGTTTGCACTTGTTTGTTATTGTTTTGTGTGTTACTTGTGTGTTTTACTTATGGCTACGACTGAATTGTCATTGATTCGTCTTCTGACGAGTAGCTTCGTTTTCTACAAAACAAATTTATTCAGTTAATTGGTGTGTTTTCGAGTATTGTACAATCCCTTTTTGAAATTAGCATACATTTGTTTCTCGTAGTCATGACACTGTGTCTATTGCAGACACACATAACACACACACACACACACACACACACACACACACACACACACATATACACTTCAAGATACAGACACACACACACACACACACACACACACACACACACACACACACACACACACACACACACACACACACATATGGATGCACATACACACGAACACACACATTAACACACACACAACCACACTTAGTTTTATTCGCAAACACATGCATATATGTATACACACTTTGCTTCTGATCAATATATGTTGTAATTCTTTCGCATTGAGTCCATACACAGGTTTCTTGTACAATTGCAGTCTGACTTTACTGTTTTACAAACGGAGTTTTATGTATGTTCTTTTGTTGAGGTCTTGACACTTAGTCACTGCGTACATTACTCCAACCACAATCCCGGGACTGCTTCCCCAATCGCGTGCTCTTCTATTATATGCCGCAGTGTGCAGTGAATGTCTATTTCATACACATCGTCGTTGATGCTAATGAATTTATAAAATTTCGGCCTCTTTCCAGACTTCATAGTTATAGGGCTACAAAACTTCGTACTCTAAAAACTATGCTAAAGATGAATGTGTCTATTGCCACAGTAAGGACAGTCGTACACGTCTCTGCGCCAACCTGTAGAAAATGTCACTGCTTTCTTCCCCTCACATGTGTACTTTTTTCTATTGAAAAGAACGTCTAACGTGTCACCCCGATGTTCGACGGTCCATGATATCTCATCATAATTGTCAAACAGATAATGAACCTGACTGTGCACTAAGCATTCTATCCTCATGTCGAGCTCTTTCCTTAGAGCATGATCGTGGGATATTCGAGTTTTAAATCGCCCAAGCGATCTAGCGAATGTACGGTTGTTGAATGCTTCCTGAGATATGAGTGCGATATTGTAAAACTCCTCTCTAGCAAGGAAAAACGTGTTGATTTTTTTATCGTTCACCTTGGCCGCTGTGAAAAGTGTCACAACGGTGGTGTTACGATTCAACACCCGGATTCGACCATAAAAATCTACAAAGATCGGAAACGACAGGTTCGGTTTTCCGAGACAAAACCAAGCACATTGTTTGACGTGTTTCCTATCCTGCTCTGACCATTGCTGCTTTACACACAATGTTTTCCACGCGTCAATCATCTCCGTTAGAGTAACAGGGTCTTCATTATTGTCCTCGTCGTCAGGCTCCACATCAACTTCTTGCTCCAACTAGTACAAGTACCAAAAGTTTTTGCCATCGTCGCGATGAAGCTCTATGCCGTTGTCTCCCATGAACCAAGACATGGGGATTTCACCGTCCGACGCGACATTTCGGACAAGGTGCAAATACCGATAGTCTATGCTAACGATATCATTTTCCCATATATTTTTGTCGAGTATTATGAGATCCAATGCCGATGTATTTGAATTGTTGGCTTGTGAGGAAGTGTCAGTCGATGATGCGTTGTTGTGCGATGCATTGTGGTTGACATTCATCCTGCAATACAAGAATAAACACGACACAAATAATGTAGCATATGTTTTATATTTTGTCACTAACATGCACATCTGTCACTGCCATATACATCTTTAACAATTCGCAAGCTTTGACACCCTTCCCCCCCCCCCCCCCCTCCCGTTCTGAGTAAGAGGCCATCTCACATCACAAATACTCATAATCATTCCACATGTTTCCTCTTCTATACATTAAGAGGAACCCATTATGACTCTTCCCTCGATCCCTTCAACGTCAATGTCATTACCAACAACACACCTAGTATACAATTTTAACAGGTTTGCCTAACCCATGGGACTGTATGTGAATCCCATTAGCGCAGCCAAGCACCATCCTAACACAAAATCATGTCGTTGACCTACAACCTATCATTCTCACTATCCGACCAACGCACCATCCGACCGTCCCACTAACATCAAACCATCAATCATGTGATGACCGAGCTTCGATATGACGTCCTATCACCCAATAGTCAAGCGCCTCCACGATGTTTGACAATCCTCCCATGTCACACCCCGTTAAAAATCCTATAGCCACACACTGCTAACATCAAACCATCCTACCATGACATGGACGAGCTTCGATATGACATCCTATCACCCAATAGTCAAACGTCTCCACGATGTTCGACAATCGTCATATGTCACCACCCTGCACTCTGCCGCACTACCATCCCGTCATCGAAGCATTTATGCAACCCGCCATCGTAGCCTTCAGCCATCATGCCATGCTGCAACCCTGCCGATCTGCCACCTTAACATCCCAACCGCCTACCATTGTGCCATTCAACCGGTTGAGCATGCCATCCTACCACGCTACGACCGATCATCCCACCATTTCGCTAACATTCCATCCTGCCGTTCGATCTTCCCACAATCCGATGGCTGATTTCGTCATGACACCCGACCACTCTCTGACAACCTGATGATCGAGTGTCTTCATGTAAAGCTTGTCCCTGCTTGCTCACGTTGAAGATGAAGTTGTTTTCACCATTCAGGTGAGCAATAAGCAACGAGATTCCCCGTTCATCCGCTGGCAGAGTTGCTTCATACCAATTTTTTTTTTCAACTTTGTCTTTTTCATTTTCTGCACTATTCTTGTAGTGTACACCCAACGAAGTACCTTTGTAGCACTTGTAACAACAATGCATGTTCTTTTGCTAATATAAAGCAACATTGCGTCCCTAATCACACTACAAAAGCGCATCACGTGCCGGGATATCCAGAATTCTTCATCGTCCGTTTCTTCGTCGCCCAACAGTCTGCTTCTATCGATTCGTGTCGCACAATGTGTCATTCCATGTCGAGCTTCGAAAGCAACACATAAAACCCTTCCTCGTTTACGAAAGCGTGAATCGCATAACCAGCCAGAACCATAATAAACATTTTTCCATTTACCGATGCCCTCCTTCTTATACATGGCGGCAGGTTCGCATGTGTCATCCAACTTAAAAGTTTACGTTGCATCTCCAGTGTCCAGAATTCCATTGTCGGGTAGAACATGGACTTGTCCATTGACTGAAAGTCGATAGCGGTCATCTTTTGCCTTGCCCGATAGGGTATAAGTTCGTCGTACTGGACCACCTTCCCCCACTTATCCGCTCGGCGAAGGCATGCTTGCTCGATGTCCTTTTCCATCAGGATTGCAATGATCTCGCTGTTTTGCAAAACAAATACCATATACGTCAGATGATGCACGAGTCATTCTGCGTATTCAGCGCACGTGTTGTACTGCAGCCAGTGACTTCATTACATTCACATCGTCGCTCTTCTTGTCAGGTGTCCCCGAGGCAGTACTTTACAGTCCGGCGTCCCCTAAGCGTCACTGTTTAGTTCCCACATGGTCTGGCGCCCCCGAGGCGGCAGTCCATACAAGTGTCCGTCGTTGTCGGGGGCAGTGGTCCAGCGTGTGGCCCTGTGTCTAAGTGCCCCCGGACCATCGCGCCCAGTGCGGGGCACCGGACACTCGTGTGACCCGTTGGGGGCAGTGACCCATCGTGCCCTGTGTGGGGCGGGGACGCCGCCAGACAAAACGATGAATGGTCTGGCGGCCCATGGACGCCGGACCATCGCATGGTCTGGCGGCCCGGGGTCCCCGATGCGCCGGACCATGCGGAAGTCTGACGTCCCAGAGCCGGCATACCATACGATGGTTCCCGAACCGCCGGACCATCGCATGGTCTGGCGGCCCGGTAACGTCGGACCGTCGCATGGTCTGGCGGCCCGGTAACGTCGGACCGTCGCATGGTCTGGCGGCCCCGGGACACCGGACCATCGCATGGTCTGGCGGCCCGGGGACACCGGACCATTGCATGCCACAACACATTCCTTCATTATCGGTCGGTGCAATAACACACGGTTCGGCGCCATGAGGTTGCCACCCCATATGTCCGGTCAAGGGCGGGCGGCAAAGACGAACACATAGCATGCGACATGGTTTGAGCGTGGATCGAAAACACGCAGACATTCGTGGGGAATCGACAGATGATCATGTGTCATGCCCACACCCGCCATCATTATCACCAACAAACGCATGAACATACTGGACCATGTGCCTTCTCCACATCCACCATCATTATCACCCGCGAACAGACCGACAAACCCATCACCATCCGACGAACTAACACACTCATTCGCAACACCACGCAAGCACCGCAACGAACACCGCCGAACACGACCCGGGACGGAATGGCAGGGCGAGACACGAAACGGCACGCCCGTGGCACCAGCCCTTCTCGTCATGCGGCCCTTCACTGTGCCATATGATGACATGGTCCGGCGTCCCAGCGACGCCGGACCACACGATGGTATGATCCGGCGTCCCAGTGACGCCGGACCATATGATCGTATGGTCCGGCGTCCCAGGTAGCCGGACCACACGATGGTATGGTCCGGCGCCCCGGTGACACCGGACCACACGATGGGATGGTCCGGTGTCCCTGGGACGCCGGACCATTCGATGCCGCGGTTCGGCGTCCCCGGGACGCCGGATCGGTGTGCCCTTCAACTCCCTCGATCCGTGCCATCATAAGCTTCTGCGTCCCACGACACCCTGCCAGTCGGACTCCGTTGTCATGGAATGAACACGACAACATCCTAGCAAAAGAACATCCCTTCGCAACAAGGGTTTTTTGTAATAATTAACTCGCAACTTCCGCAACGTCCGGAAAGAAAGGAACCCTTCACAGCACATATGACGTGTTTCGTTCAAAAAACCAGTGAGAGTTATATTTCCGCCACCTCCTGCGTTCAGATTGCAAGCTTTTTCTTGTTTCTTTGACAAAGATATTGGTCTGCTTCATACATCCTGGCATTGTTATTAGGCATGACAAAGCCTCTTCCGGACCATCGCATGGTCTGGCGGCCCGGGGACGCTGGACCACCGCATTGTCTGGCGGCGTAGGGACACCAGACCATCGTATGGTCTGGCGGCCTAGGGTTCCCGAAGCACCGGACCATGCGATCTGACGCCCCTGAGCCGCCATACCATACGATGGTCCCCGAACCACCGGCCCATGCGATGGTCCCCGAACCGCCAGCGTCCCCGGGGCGTTGGACCATGTATTGGTATGGCGACCCCGGGGCGACAGACCATGGCATGGTCCGGCGTCTCGGGGACGTCAGACCATCCTTTGGCTCGGCGCCTTGGTCCGCCGTCCCCGACGCACCACTTTACGGTCCCGCGACGATGATGTTCGGGTACGTCGGACCACTGTATGGCCCGGCGTGCGCGTTGTGGCAGACGATTGGACAGACCATCCTTCAGGAGTGGTAACATGTTCTTGCATGCATGGCGTTATGTATTGATCCAATGCGGACAGGGGCAGGATTTATTTGTTATTCGTGTATGGTATGTCCAGCACACAAATCATGGACGACAAAGGATAGCATAAGAAACATGTTGACGGATTATACGCGGACGCCGTATATATATCCAAATGTGTTTATGACACATGACGGAGTGTTCTTACATAAAGCGAGAAACGGGCCCCATGTCCCTTACCAAAGCAATGAGGTCTCCTCGACGAACACGAAACCATCGACTGCATAGAAGAATGCAGTGATGTTCGCTATATCTTCTAACTGATCATGTTCCAACATTGTTTCATCGGTGTGACACCCGACCATCCCCCTTCTACCATCACAGTCGTCTGCCTCCCATCTATCAACACACATGCCTTTAAAACTTCTGTCTGTGGGAACTGATCTAACAGATAGCACGACAAAGATGAACTGAACGTCAGGCGAGGAGACTACTGCCATCGCCTATCCATTGTATTGCCAACCAACCCGCCAACAGGCCAGTCAATATCGTTGTCTGCTAACCCTGCAACATACTATATAATATCATAGGACCTCCAGATGCTCATCACACCTCAAATTCATTACACATCGTTGAATCATTTCAGCACTTGTTAACGTCTACAATTGAAATCGCTTTCCCCGCTGCTGCCAGTGACTCCATTGCCTTCAATGCGTCGCTCCTCCTGATTTTCAATCATGATTTACCTTTCTTTTCACTTTTCCATCCCCATGCCACACTGGTTAGGTGTTGCCACCCTGACGAAGATTCGTTCTCCACTCGCCAACTTTTGTTCCATGCGTCTTCGTACAACTTTGAGATATCTATTTCTTTTCCTTGTGACCTCCAATACTGCACAAGAATTGTATCAGAGCCTTGTGACATTTCCTGAACACGTCCTATCCAAAAACTAACCCCTCTGTCTACGTACTCGTTCGGAGCGCGCAACACAACAAAACATCCCACTTCAACATGCTTTGCTGGGTCGAATTCGGGCTTCGGGGCATCCTTCTTGAAACCCATGACAGATTGTTTCCTCGGCAGCGAATCGAGTATCGCCGTTGGCATTTTTACATCTTTGGTGAGTTGTGGCATAGGTGACGGCCAGAAATTGGTAGACAAAGGAATAGGTTCTGAAGTGCTTTTGTTTCTCATGTTCTTGAACAACTGTAATTGTGTCTGCCAATACTCAAGTCGACTTGCTTTGAGATGACGTTTCCATTCTTCATGTATCTGAAATTGTGACTCCTCGTTCTTCCAGTCCTCGACCAAATCGCTCACACCTTCGTGGCTTTTGATGAAGTCTCGGTTGTCCAAGTTAACTTTTAATCTAGACGGCTGAAATGACATCGACGGTCCTGCCCATCCCCCTTCCTCATCCCTCTTGAACCAATATATGGGCTCGCCCACTGGCATCCATTCACCGACATTGCAATGTTCTTTGTACACCATAGCAGGGTTCTCCCCGTTCATATAAAACTTAAACAGTTGTGCCTTTGAATGACCACCGATACGTTTGTCGAGATATTTGCTGATGGTTCATTTCCAATCTGCTATCTCATCGATGAATGTGCAGCTTACGTCCTCCTTTGTCGACTTTCTAAGTGCGTCGAACAATTCTGGCATGGTGTAAGCATCGGTGTTCGCTAGCTCCCTAGCGAACAAACTAAACTTTGCATCTATGTCTGTGTGTGTGTGACCCACTATCATGAATCCCATTTCTATGACTTCGAAAATGCGGAACTTAACCAACAATGCGAGGAACGCAAACACGTATCTGTTTTTGTTTTGTTTGCCACAGTTGTCTGCTTGCAGTCGAAAAACTAGAGGCAACCCTCCTGATTGCCTTTGCACGTCTCTCAAGACCCTCGCCACGGATGATACAATCGAATCCGGACCGTGAGGATAGACTGGACACCATGTGTGCACAATAATGTGTGGATTCCTTCCGTATGCGAGGATGCCAGTGAGGTTTGCTTTCATCATGGTGCGGTTGTCCATGGTCTTGGACGTGCGGTTGTAAGTTGTGTGAGGAATAACTGTTTTTGCTTGGTCCATTCCGTCGATAATTATACCCAAGTTTTTGTCCGGCATGAACTTGGATTCCGCCGACCACATATCATAGTGTTCGAGGTGCGCCTTCTGTAACATTCTATGGCGATTGAGCTTCACGACGAGGTCGCGTCTAGCCTCGGGCATTGCCCCTTCTATAAGGTCTGCCTATTTTGTGCAGTAATCGCATCTAGCATGATCGGTCGATCTAGCTAGGTGAACGTGCCAAAAGAAATCACGTCACATTTTTTCGAAAATCTGCAAAGAACAACAGTCTATGCCCTGTTTCTTTAGTCGTCGTTGCATGCTCTCGTACATGTTTGTCTTCGTTGCGTACAAGGAAGGCAACCTGAGTCTCGGTCTAACTTCGTAGTTTTTGTTCATGTCAGACTGGTCGGGCATTGCATCAGCCTCTTCCAGTAACAGTGTTTGAAAGGTCTGAAAAGTCATCGCATGGATGGCGGATGATGTAGAGTGGCATTGCCTTCCGTGAATGGGCACGACTGTACCCTGTGCATGTGTCTCACGATAATATGCGTATGTGTTCCTCGAAAAGCCGATGATGTAACACCATGCCTGTATACAAACCCTGTGTTTCTCCACGACGGGTTTGACTGCCTTCTTGTCATCTTCAATACATATGAAACTATCGAATTGTTTGATCCACCTTTTACTTCTTTCTTCCGACGTTAGTTATATAGATCTCATTCTAGCCCTGTACACCTCATCCGCATTCATCTTCGAGCAGCACTGCAGTTTTTTGCAGCACGTCTTATTGAGCACTGCAGCGCACTCCTCCATCGTGCATTTGTCGGCTAAATCTGCATCTGATGTTTCTGTTCTTCTCTTCCGCTTTCGATAAGTATATTTCCTTTTCCCTGTGCTCGTTGGCAATTCGGTCAACAACGATATCGGCTCACTGTTGCCGTCATCTGGCAACCACATATCGTCTGCGAAAGACACATCCGCATGGAAGTGGCCATCATCGCTGACATTTTCTTCTTGCGAAGTGGGCTGGTCATACGAGTCCTGTTCACTGCGCTCGACCTCACATGGTTCACACTTGATAGACGGGCCACTTAACGAACAAGAAGAATTGACTTGCGCGACCCCCCTGATTATATCCTCAAGTCTCAAGCGTCGGACCACTGTGTTACAGGGGTTGCTGCTACATGGGGGAACTGTACTTCTCTTTCTGGGATCACGAATGCAACGAACTGAGGATTTCTCACCGCCCTCAAGTTGCGCCGATGAGGGAGACCGGCTCTCACTGCTGCAGACGATCCATTGTGCCGTATGCGCCTTAGGATACGCAGGAAACGGGTGGGACTCAACAGGGCAACTCCCCTTCTCGCTGTGCACATTCGGTGTGTGAATTATTTCTGCAAGGCATCCAGAAGCACTGTCAACGGACGGAGTGATACAACCTCTTGCTTGGCAAGCATCTAACAAAGTTCCGCTAACGCACGCCAACGACAACAGAGAGATGTTGTGGCTGTTTAAAGTCGGGATTCCTTTACCTCGGGGGAGGTGTGCTGGCAGCCTGGCAGATGGTCCGCCACCAGCAGGGCACAACATAAAAATCCCACACAACCACCTATGAACATAACAACTCTCAGCACAGACCACCGACAAGGAGCCCCCAAACAACCAGGCAGTGGCGAATGTTATGCCCCACATGTTGAGGAGCAAACCAGATAGTGAGCAGCAGAACGTATATCACCACGTGTAACGGAATGTCCTCGTGATAGGCTGGAACAGATCTCTCGCTTCCAGCATACCTTCCAAGCAGTCCAGCACGACAGTGATGGTCAACCTGAGGCGCACTAACACATGGTTCAGCGCACACATGGTCCTTTAGTCCTCGGAGCGCCGCAGTTGCATATGGTCCGGCAACACGAGGACGCGGGACCATGTTTCCTATCCACGGACACGCACACATATAATGTGATGGAGGAACCCACGAAGAGAGCATGGCCGGAAGCACGCGGAGATGTTGGTGAATTGACGGAAGGGCGACCACGGCACCATGGGATCCATCATGTCCAGGACGCCGCAGCAACACATGGTTTGGCGGCACGAGGACACCAGACCATGTGTCGTATCCACGGCGGGCAGCGGACACGGACACAGAGCATGTGTTGTATGACCCGACGAGGAGATCATGGCCCACAAACACGCAGGCATGGTGGGGAATTGGCAGAAGGGCTACCACGTGACCACAGAATCCTTCATCATCAGGACACCGCAGCAACACATGGTTTGACGGCCCGAGGATGCCCGACCATGAGTGTTATCCATGGCGGGCAACGGACATGGGCTCATAGCATGTCAAGGAGGATCTCACGAGGAGATCGACAGAGGGCGGCCACGCCACCACAGGACCCTTCATCATGAGGACGGCGTACCAACACGTGGTTCGGCGGCACGAGGACGCTGGGCAATGTGATATATCCACGGCGGACGACGCACACAGACATATAGCATGTGATGCAGGACCAGACGACCACGACACCATATGATCAGCAGAAGGCGGACATGGTGGGGAATTGGCAGAAGGGGAGCGAACTGTGTAGCAACGGCCACCCGAGACCGCAGTGCCATCTGAGAAACACAACACGCACCGTCAACATGCTCATGTGCATCAGCATGCAGGCATAGGAACGCACATCGCCATGTCCGCGTCTTTGCGGCCCGAGGATGCTGGACCATGAGCTGTATCCACGGGGGGCGGCGGAGAGCCAACTGCATCATCAGGATCCTTCGTCATCAGGATATGGCGGGGAATTGGCAGAAGGAGAGGCAACTGCACAGTAACGACCCCCAACACCGTAGTGGCCATCGGAGAGACACAGCACACACCATCGAAGGAAACAACATACTCATGTGCGTCAGCATGCAAGCATAGCAATGCACACTGCCATACAAAACCCCGCTCCACCTTGTGATGGCATGGCCCTTCATCGTGGGAGGCTACGTCGGACCATGTCAACTCATGGTCCGGCGTCCCCGAAACGCCGGACCATACCATCGCATGGTCCGGCGCCCCTGGGAAGCCGGACCACACCATTACATGGTCGGCGTGCTGGGGAGGCCAGATCACTTTGTCGTTTGTCTTCCACTCCGGGGAGTGGACCATACCATCACATGGTCCGGGGAATGGACCATACCATCACATGTGCTGTGAACGTCCGGCGCTCTCTATGCTGGTGCACCCTCCCGCGATGGAAGAACAACGTATGCCCTATTCGAGTGTTCCCTACGGAGTTGTCGTGAGACAACGGTGCCCTTTGAAAACGGTTCGCGGTGAGATGGCCACGCTGTCCGTGTGCTCAGGCGGTGGGTGCATGGCGGTTGTTTGTCGTTTCTGTGTGTTCGAGCCGTGGGTGTGTGGCAGTTGTTTGTGTCGGAGGACATTGGTCACCCAAGGCGCAAAAAGTTTTTTTTTATTAGAAAAATGAAGATGTTGCACGCCGGAAAAAAAGCCCCCCTTCGCTTCCCTCATGCAACCTTTTGCAAACTTTTCTCTGGTTCTTTTATGAAAAAACACTCATTCTATCGTCTTGCTCACGGAAACATTCCTTTCCCGCATGCATCTTGCATTTGTTGTGAACTGGTCCGTGGCTTCAGAATAAGAAGTGCGAACTGATAGACTGCACAAAGACAGTGTGTTTAAAAGACACGACAAGGACATATGACATGACCCCCTCCACAAGAAAAAGAAGATGTGTGAACTGGCTCGTGCTTTCAAACAAGAGATGAATCGTGCAAGAAATAAATCATACAAACCCTCGATGAGACGCGGTGCGAGACAAATCATGAAAAAACGGGAGAGATGCAGTGCGGAGCCATTCTTGCGTTCGAACAAGATGAAATTTTTTGGTGAGTATCATACAAACCCTCGATGAGACCCGGTGCAAGACAAATCATGGGAAAACGGGAGAGATGCAGTCCGAAGCCGTTCTTGCGTTCGAACAAGAGGAGCTTGTATCAAGTGGTGGTTATGAAAGACCGACCATAGAGTTGCTTGCGTTTTTCAAACAAGATGGCTCGTACTTCCGAACAAGAGATAATCATATAATAGATAAATCATATAATAGATAAATCATACAATAGATAAATCCCACAAAACCAACACTGGTGCTTTCAAACAAGATGGCTCGTGTTTTCGAATAAGATGATTCGTCCTTTCAAACAAGATGGCTCGTGCTTTCGAACAAAATGACATGTGCTTTCAAACAAGATGACTCGTGCTTTCAAACAAGACGGATCATGATTTAAAAAAACATGACCCTCTTTCAGGTGGTGGTTCTAAAAGGCCGACACCAACAATGTCCTGACAAAAAAAAAAAAAAGACCAGCGACAAGGACACAGATAGCGATGTTTACACAATGTGCTGGCAAACAGAAAAGGTCGTCTTTCAGAAAAGAACGTGACATAAAGTCGGACAAAGGGAAAGAAGACTGTTCGGTACCCGCATTCTCACAGGGTGGTGTTTTTTTCTCACCTGGTAGGAGCTGCGGAGCCCTTGCCACCGGTTGCTGTGAACTGGACGAGTGTTACCGTTTTTTTCTCACTCGTGAATAACATGCAGATGGCACGATGCAAAACAAACCGCGGAAAGGCAAAACAAACCGCAGAAAGGTAGCACTCGAAGTTGCACTTGCCACGAAGTGCCGAACTCTGCCTTGCTCGCCCAGACCCTCCAAACACTCGATTGAGCTACACAAAGCCTGGGAAACAATGTGCATGTGGCGCGCGCGGGCTGTGAAGTGTAGCGGCTGTGATGCACAAAAGCGAAATGGCAAGCTGCATGTCTCGCGGCTGGCGCTGCGAGTTGACGCGCTGGTCGCCTGGAAGACTAACGGCTGTGGTGCACAGCAACGAAATCGCAACACGAAATGAGGAATATGCCCGACCCCTCTCCACTTCCAAACGCTTTTCCAGACCTCGACGCGTTTTCTCCACACTCGTTGGGACCACAAGGGCAAAGATGGGCAGGCACAGGCCCGAATCACAATTCCTGGGTTCCGCATTCCGGGCCTGTTCGTTGAGGAGAAAAGTCGGCTAGGTGCAGGCCGAAGTCGTATTTCCGGGGTTTCTGGCCTGCACTGTATTTTTTTTTTTTGTGCTGGTACCGGCATGGGAAAAACCGCCAGCGGTACTAGGTGCCGATCTGCTCTATGTGTGTGTACGGTCACTGCTACCGGCTTTATCGGAAACGGGTGCTGTCATTGCAGCAACGCCGTACCGAAGGCGCCATCATCTCAGTAGACCTTCGTCACATTCCGACCATCTCTCCTTCTTTCTTTCTTTTTCTCTCTCTCTCTCTCTCTCTCTCTCTCTCTCTCTCTCTCTCTCTCTCTCTCTCTCTCTCTGTGGAAATTTCGGTGGTGGTGTCGGGGCAAAAACCCTGACAAGGGTATTTGCCGGGGGATTTCAACGTCGGACGTAGTCCGACTTTTTGAGGAGTTGAAGGACTTGATGAGACTGGCGTGCCAAAAGTTTATTCAGACTAAACCTATGACCGAGAAATTAAAAATTTTTAGACTTTGGTCCGGACGCGTCTAACGTCCGGAATAATTGTTTTATTTTATTATGCAAAAGTATGCGGACGTCTGAAATATTTGAGTTATAATATTTTATAACACGCGGCCTTAGGGGTTTAGCGGGTGTAAAAAATGGTTGTGTCGTGCGTGCCGTGCCGTCAGACGGTTGTCGTTTTAACGGCGGCTTGGCTCGCCAGCAGCAGGGCCGACGCAGGACCGCAAGGTTGTGCGCGGGGCTGTGCGATCGCAAGTAAGGCCGCAGGGCCGCAAGCGGGGTCTGCACGGCCACAGGCAAGCAGAGCTTGTAGAGCCGCAAGCAGCCTGAGCCTGCAAGGCTGCGGCCTGGGCAGAAGTGACTGGGCGAGCTCTTCATAAAGAAGAGTTGCTCCTTTATGGATCGAATCCATCCGCGGTACCTCTGGGCCAACTCCTTTATGGAGCTGCCCGTTGCAGATGCAGCAAAGCGCGACCATTTTCGGCTGCGAGATCTTCAGATCTCACGGTTGAAAATAACCGCGCGGTTGCAGCATGGCCCCTGCGCAAGGATGACACGCATAAATCGAAAAAATGGTCGAAAGTTTTTTTTTGAGTCCGTGTGGACTCGAACTCGGGTCTGTATTTCAACAGTTCGTGGGGGTACCGTTGACGTGACTGTTGGCTTTGAGCCAACGAAAAAAAAAAAAAAAAGAGGGAGAAACAAAAAAAGAAAAGGGGACTGAAGAAAAACGAGGCTGCTGGCAGCAGCAAAAGTAAAAGATGTTTATGTACCTGACCATTGTCGTGGCCAGGTTCCCAAGCAGTTTGCTGCACTTAGTGCAGCAACCCAGCTAGGGGATTTTGCACTGAATGTGGCCAGGCACAGAGGGGAGTAGTGTTCCCTTTTTATTTTTTTTAATTTTTTTTGTGTGAACCTGGCCATTGTCGGGGCCAGGTTCTCAAGTAGTTTGCTGCGCTTAGTACAGCAAACCAGCTAGGAGCCTGGCTCCGAGCCAGGCTAGTTTTAGAAGAAGGTGCACTGCTGAGGTTGAGCCTCAGCAGTAGCAGACCAGCAAGGGAGATGGTTGAATACAGCCTCCCCTTGGTGGTTTTATTACAGGAAAAGGGCCAGGTCCTTTTTCTTGTGAATGGACCTGGCCATTTCAGCTGAGTGGGGCTGGTATGTGCCCTTGATCTCACCTGGAGATCAAGGGCCCAGCCTGAGCTCGAAATTTTGGCTGAGAGCTCAGGCTGCTACCACCACTTCTCACAAGTATAAAAGCAGCGCACTCCCCCAGCTGCCTCAAACTTGTGAGGCAGTGATGCTGTGCATTTGCTTGAGAGAGCAGATGCTGCATCCAGTAGAGGAGATGCTGCTGGCTAAGAGAGCAGAGAGAAGTAGAGGAGAGACTGCTGCTGGGAGGAGCTGCTGAGGAGAAAGAGGAGAAGAGTGGAGGTCTGCATAGTGAAATGGAGGGGAGGTGCTGCCCAACTCCACAGTGGACTGCATAGTGAAGTGGAGGGGAGGTGCTGCCCAACTCCATGGTGGTCTGCAAGGTGAAGTTGAGGTGTGATGCTGCTTGAGGAGATGGTGGTTTGCTTGGTGTTATAGAGGAGATGCTGCTGGAGCACCCAGCTAGCAAAAGAGAGGGAGAGATTACTGTGGAGGAGGTGCTGCTGCTGCTGATTGGAGTGAGGGAGAGACTGTTGCTGGAGGAGGTGTTGCTGCTGTTGGAAGAGAGAGGGAGAGAGAAGAAGGTAAAGGAGGTGCTGCTGGCTACTCTAGCCAGCTAGTGCTAGAAAGAGAAGAGGTGTTAGACTGCCATAGCCAGCTAGCACTGAGGTGGGAAGTGAAGCAGTGAAAGGGGAAAGTACTGTTGGAGTGAAAAAAAGAAAAAAAAAAAAAGGGGTGAAGAGGGGAGATGTTGTTGGCTGCCATAGCCAGGTGCTCCAAGTGCTGCTGGCAGCCAGAATTACAATTTTAAAGAGGGAAAGGGCAGTCGTAGCTACCTTTCTCAAGGTGAGGGAAGACTGCGACTGCAGCCAAATTTTTGTTTTAAAGTTGAAGGAGGAGCTGCCATAGCTTGCTGCAGCAAAGGTGGAGATTGGCTGCAGCAAGAGTGAAGAGGAAAGTGCTTATTAAGAGGGGGAGATTGAAATCAGATTGGGAAGGAAGAAGGAGAAACTTCAATTTGGATTTGAGAGGTGAAGATTGGAGAAAGTGTAGCAACTGTTGAAGAAGAAGGAGGGGTGGCAGCCATAGCCACCAGTGTGAAGGAGGGGGAAAAAGGTGGTGGCCATAGCCGGCGGCCATAGTCAAAGTTGTGGAAAAGAGGAGAAGGTGAGGATACTTCACTCAGAGATGCAGTTGAGAGCTCCATACTAAGGGAATAACTGAAGTGGAGATGGTATAGGTCATTGAAAGGAGGGTTGCTGTGAGCTTCGCACGTGCAACGTCGACAATTTTTTGTGGTTCTTCTGAAAAGTTTTCTTGAGTGGACTAGCAAGACACTCAAGGTCAGTAGACTCGGCCTCCCTCACTGGTACCCAAGACCCACACTATGTTTGACCCTTTCTCTGAATGTTCTTGGAAATGGTAGGATAGTGGGGAGGGGTTGGGTGTATGTAAATGGGGGGGACTGACAAAGAAAAAAAAAAATGTGCGGGTGTTATTTTTTTTCGATGTTCTTTTTGGATGCAGGTATGTGTGTGCGATGGGGCGCAGGGTAGTAGGGAGATGATGATTGCTGGTTGTGTCTCCTAAACCCTCGCCGTTTGCATGTAAAAAAAAAAAAAAAAAAAAAAAAGGGGGGGGGGAGAAAGAACGCGAGAAGAAAGCGGCGTCGAACAAAGAAGAAAATTCCAGATGGACTTAGACTATTCCCTTAGGGAACCCATTCTCGCCCGAATGACCCCCTCTAAGTCTGATTCCCGTCCAAATTGAGCTTTTTCCTTCGCGCCCTTCTTCTTTCGTCTAAGTCACTCTCGACGTCGACGGTTGAAGAGGAGGTAGTTTACTTGTTGGGGTCGCATTCCCTATCTCTAGGAGGAATCTGAGGCGGGGGTTCGTTGCCTTAGGGGCCGGCCCTGTATTCGACTCGGAGTGGACCGCTTTCAGCGGGGGGGTACCATGCTGCAGTGGTGGAGCCAGCCCAACTTTTGAGATGCAGGCTTAGGCTTGGGCGAGGAGAAGGGGTATCCCAGACCACCTCTTAGGGGTTGGGCGTGTAGCCTTAGGCAGGAAAACAGCGGACTTTTCAATCCTCGCGCAGGGGGTGACTGTTTAGCATTCCCTAGTGGTGGCCGTCTTAGGAGCCACCTGCCCATGGGGAACTGGAGCCAAAAGAAGTCCAGTTCGTGTTTTAAATAGCGCCAAAGGAGTGCGAGTAGGCACTACCCACGCGGTTGGACCGTGACATAAGAATCACGGCCCAAGGGAAGAGGGGTTAAGTGTAAAAGGCAATGAAACCAGCCTGATACAGTTATAACCTTGTCATACAGATGCCGACGCAGGCGGTGTTCATTCGTTTGTTTAGCACGCGTGAGGCGGCAATGAGTTGGATGGCGGTGCCAACGCGGTCACGTGATGGCATGTTTCGAAAAGGGCGACTGGGTTATAAGTCGGCTGAGATTTTTTCAGAGCAGGACACTCCGCAATTTTGGGACGGAAGTGTAAGGAACCCACCGCGGAGTTATATTTTCGTGACAGAACAGAGACAACATATCATGCAATATGACTTTGCGCCCCCTGTACCGTCACGAGACTTTGGGGATATGAATGTTGCGATTCACAAGACAGACTCGGTGAGCGAGAATATCTCGGAGATAAGGATGATGTTCCTTCATTTCCTGTTATGGCTGAATAAACATCAGGGTCCTTTCAGCCTTATTCACCACGTGAGACGGGTTCGAGCGAATAGACTTCATGTCATTCGCTCTGAGCGGTTTTCCGTCATCGACTTTAGTGATGAAGTATATGAGATTGTGGAGCAACTGCGAGACTGACGACTCCTTCGAATGTGCAGATGGCGAGCAGTCGGCGTGATCTTACTCAAGCAAGATACTTGTTGGTTCGCGACACGGCGAACGAGGAGTTGGTTCGGCGTGCGGAGCAACTTCTACTTGTTCGAGATGATATGCCGACTCGATGGATCGGTTTCATTGGCATGCTCGGAGGAGGGCAAGGGTTCTTCCCTAACTCACGCACGGATGTCCGTGCCAATGTGGCCCGGCTTCCGAATGAGTTTTATGGATATACCTTATATTTTCATCGTGCGAGCAATCTCCAATGCCTTTCTCGGGTCATTGTGAGTGTCAAAATCGCCCAGTCTGGAGAGCGCCACGGCATCGTCCAGATTAAGGACATCTTAACTAGGCACCTTTTTAGGATGCGGCAGCCGTTCCGCGCCATAGTTTGGAGATTAGCCTCACATATGGCTTCCCTCTATGGTACGCGGACGGTCCGGATTACGCGGGGCGGACGTACTACCGTTTTGACTTTTGACGATGAGGAGCTTGCACGGCTTGATCAGATCGAGGCCGAGGCCTGCGAGGGCCGGCAGCTCTTTCATGGCTAGATATGCCTTTCGAGGTATGTGCCGAGTTAAGTTGTCCTTACGTAGGGTCACAATCACATGACTCTACGTGGGGAAAAAAAACAACAACAACAACACATTTTATGTAGTCAGGACTGCCGGATGGATAGTATTCGGATTACCCCAATGATATCACTATCATGCGTCATGCATTGAGGGGTAATCAACCACATAAAGACACGAGGATTGATGAAAATAAGACATCTGAAAAATGGCAGACGAGGGAGTGAATGAGACTAAAGATGGATACTCCATCATTCGTGGAACGAAAAAAGTAATTATTACCCAAGAGGACAAAGCGACTAACAAAATATCGTTGCTCCTCCAGAACTAGCCGCATGAGATGTAAGGGAAACGTAGTTAAATAATTAAGGCTAGGAAAATTTCTCCCAAAATTTTGTTTTCAAACAAGTTGGGAGTGACAACGTTAAAGCCTCCAGTCATGTAAGTTGAGGATGAAAATATTTTTGACCGACCAACTCATCAAGTCAGTGAATAAGATTGCGTAATTTTGTATAGTGTTTTCTTTTTGATCACCAAGGGACTAAGGATCAATCTTCACGCTTGGTTGAGCCGTCCTAGTCGATCGGCGTGCGTTTCATAGTTAGGAGGTCAGCGCCCTAAGGAACAAATGACGTCCGGGTCCACCTGGCGTTAACCAAGCGTCTCCTATACTGCAGCGGAACGAGCAAACACCCTCGGCTGACCTACCTCTGCAACTGCATATGAAAACTTTCGCATGTGGGTCAGTAGCTTGGTAGGGATACGCCCCTAAGGGTGGTGATAGCCCCTTAGGGAAGTAAGCTTATGCCCCGCGGAAACCTATCCTGTCGTAGGGGACCGCGGAATGTACCGCTGGCGCACCCGGCTAGAGCGGCGAAGGGACGATGCAACCGCGTCCGTCTCGGCGGTTCGCGGGATTATTATGCGTCGTTTCTAAGTGGTCTCTTGATTGGGTTTGTTTGGGTTGCTTGACTCCTGCGTGACATAGCCGGGAAGACCCTCGTTCGCGCGAGGGCCGATGCGCGCGACAGTGGCCGTGCTCTCGGAATTCGTTTGGAAAACGCTGCCCCTTTCTTTTTGGCTTGGCGCAGGCCTGCGATCGAACTTACCAGTTGCCGCCATCGCCTGCGATCCATCTCATGCCCAACAGAAGTACGACCTCCTCCTCCTCCTCCTCCCATTGCGATCTTTTCTCCTCCTCCTCCTGCTCCTCTTCCTCCTCCTCCCATATCAATGTTTTATCCTCCTCCTCCTCCTCCCATCGCGATTTTTTATCCTCCTCCTCCTTCTCCCATGACGATCTTTTATCCTCCTCCTCCTCCTTCTCCCAAAGCGATATTTTCTCCTCCTCCTCCTCCTCCTCCTCCTCCCATCGCGATCTTTTTTCCTCCTCCTTCTCCTCCTTCTCCTCCAATCGCGTTTTTTTTTTTCAACATTATTGTACAAATTGCTTGATTGGCACCTCGTTTTCTCAATATTGTACAAATTGTTTGATTGGCACCTCGTTTTTTCAACATTATTGTACAAATTGTTTTCTCCTCCTCCTTCTCCTCCTCCTCCTCCCATAGCGATCTTTTCTCCTCCTCCTCCTCCTCCCATAGCGATCTTCTCCTCCTCCTCCTCCTCCCATCCTGATCTTTTCTCCTCCTCCTCCTCCTCCTCCTCCTCCTCCTCCAATCGCGTTTTTTTTTCTTTTCAACATTATTGTACAAATTGCTTGATTGGCGCCTCGTTTTCTCAATATTGTACGAACTGTTTGATTGGCACCTCATTTTTTCAACATTATTGTACAAATCGCTTTCTCCTCCTCCTTCTCCTCCTCCTCCTCCTCCTCCCATAGCGATCTTTTCTCTTCCTCCTCCTCCTCCTCCCATAGCGATCTTTTCTCCTCCTCCTCCTCCTCCCATCGCGATCTTTTCTCCTCCTCCTCCTCCTCCTCCAATCGCGTTTTTTTTTCCCAACATTATTGTACAAATTGCTTGATTGGCACCTCGTTTTCTCAATATTGTACAAACTGTTTGATTGGCACCTCGTTTTTTTCAACATCATTGTACAAATCGCTTTCTCTTCCTCCTTCTCCTCCTCCTCCTCCTCCTCCAATCGCGTTTTTTTTTTTTCAACATTATTGTACGAATTGCTTGATTGGCACCTCGTTTTCTCAATATTGTATGAACTGTTTGATTGGCACCTCATTTTTTCAACATTATTGTACAAATCACTTTCTCCTCCTCCTTCTCCTCCTCCTCCTCCTCCTCCTCCCATAGCGATTTTTTCTCCTCCTCCTCCTCCTCCTCCCATAGCGATCTTTTCTCCTCCTCCTCCTCCTCCTCCCATAGCGGTTTTTTCTCCTCCTCCTCCTCCCATCGCGATTTTTTTTCCTCCTCCTCCTCCTCTTTCTCCTCCTCCTCCTCCTCTCCTCCTCCTCCTCCCCCTCCTCCTCCTCCTCCCTTCCCATTGCGATCTTGTCTCCTCCTCCTCCTCGTCCTCCTCCCATAGCGATCTTTTCCCCTCCTCCTCCTCCTCCTCCTCCTCCCATAGCGATCGTTTCTCCTCCTCTTCCTCCTCCTCCTCCCATAGGGATCTTTTATCCTCCCATAGCGATCTTTTCTCCTCCTCCTCCTCCTCCTCTTCCTCCTCCTCCCATAGCGATCTTTTCTCCTCCTCCTCCTCCTCCTCCCATAGCGATTTTTTCTCCTCCTCCTCTTCCTCCTCCTCCTACCATAGCGATCTTTTATCCTCCTCCTCCTCCTCCCATCGCGATTTTTTCTCCTCCTCCTCCTCCTCCTCCTCCCATCGCAATCTTTTCTCCTCCTCCTCCTCCTCCTCTCATAGAAATCTTTTCTCCTCCTCCTCCTCCTCCTCCTCCTCCCCCTCCCCCCATAGCGTTTTTTTTTTTCAACATAATTGGACAAATTGCTTGATTGGCACCTCGTTTTCTCATTATTGTACAAACTGTTTGATTGGCACCTCGTTTTTTCAGCATTATTGCACAAATCGCTTTCTCCTCCTCCTTCTCCTCCTCCTCCTCCTCCTCCCATCGTGATCTTGTCTCCTCCTCTTCCTCTCCTCCTCCCATAGCGATCTTTTCCCCTCCTCCTCCTCCTCCTCCTCCCATCGCGATCTTTTCTCCTCCTCCTCCTCCTCCTCTCATAGCAATCTTTTCTCCTCCTCCTCCTCCTCCTCCTCCTCCTCCCCCTCCCCCCATAGCGTTTTTTTTTTTCAACATTATTGGACAAATTGCTTGATTGGCACCTCGTTTTCTCATTATTGTACAAACTGCTTGATTGGCACCTCGTTTTTTCAACATTATTGTACAAATCGCTTTCTCCTCCTCCTCTTCCTCCTCCCATCGCGATCTTGTCTCCTCCTCCTCCTCTCCTCCTCCCATAGCGATCTTTTTCCCTCCTCTTCCTCCTCCTCCTCCCATAGCGATCGTTTCTCCTCCTCTTCCTCCTCCTCCTCCTCCTCCTCCTCCCATAGCGATCTTTTCTCCTCCTTCTCCTCCCATAACGATCTTTTCTCCTCCTCCTCCTCCTCCTCCTCCTCTCACAACAATCTTTTCTCTCCTATCCTCCTCCTCC
>BFEA01000072.1:3242465-3258683 GCA_003427395.1 Chara braunii | reverse complement strand
AAAAAAAAAAAAAAAAAACACACCCCACCGCGCAGTGCAAACAGATATTAACAACAAACAGTTCAAATTGTTGTTCGGTGATGCAGTTAACCAGTGCAATGAAGGCGAACGCGGCTGTGTACATGGCTGGACTATTCACTTAGCAACGGACGCCCTCAATGAGACCGAAGAAGAGGCATTACGTCACATGAGTATAGAGCTGAATAATACGAAAACATTGACAAGCACGAAGAATGAAGCTACTGGAGAGCAGTTGTTATTCACCGTGCATGATTTCAGCGTCCTCATGAACGAAAACGAGTGGTTGAACGACAACATTGTGAATTTCTACATGAAAATGATTCTGCATGACAACAATTGCAGAACATTTCATCAGGAATGTGACAATCCGTTTGACAAGTCCAATGTGTGTAGCACGAGGACGATCCCCATCATAGTTGCATATAGCTCATATTTTTTTACTAAACTTCTAGGCAAGAACATGGAATATAAGTACGACAAAGTTGCTAGATGGTTTCGGGATGTCATCGTAACGGACACGGAGTTGATTCTAGCGCCATATCACGATACGAAAAAAAAAACACTGGACACTTGTAGCAGCCGATCGTCGACGGAATGTGATAGAGTATTACGATTCAATGGATACGAACATGAAGTTAGTTGAACAGGTGACAGGGTACTTCGCGCGATTTTTATTAGAGCGCTCAACGCAGCAGGACCGACCAATAGACATATCATGCGTCGAACACACATTGGAAGTGAAGGGCATTCTGAAACAGGAGGACACGAGTGGTAACAAACCAGAGAATGGAAAGCAAGGTCGCGTTGGCCACCAACGCTCAGCCTATCAGCGATAGGTGCCATGTCGATCCCCAAATGCGCAGCCTTGAGGATATGCGTTGTTGAAGTAACGTTCCTTACGTCGAAGCTTCGATCTGCAGGCTAATCAGCACCCCCAGGAATCGTTCTTCTTCCCCTTTCACCACTCTCTTCATACCCCATTCCACCTTGAGTTCGAACTGCGCTGGGAGAAGATAAGTCGACTTGCTCCAGCTCACTGATGCCTCCGACAACATGGAGTATTCGCACATTACGCTCTTCATTGTCGAAAGTGCTGGCTCGGAGTTTTCACAAACTGCAAACAGATCGTCGGCCAGCGCCTTAACCTTGCAGGTGAAGGAACTGGCCGAAGGCGTGGCGAGGGCTATTCGGAGACTGGTGGCACGATTCATCTGGAAACCCAGGGCCCATAACTCATAGTCTTTCATTTCCAAAGTTGCATTGGATACCCTGTCCTTCCCGCGAGAGAAGGGGGGATTGGGTCTGATGGACCCGGCAAGAAGGAACCAAGCACAGTTGCTGATCCGGGTAAAGAAAGCTGCGAAGTTGGGAGAGGCAGAACACTGGGTGGCTCTGGCGGAGCGCATTTCAATGGCAGAATGGGAGCTAAGTTGCCCAAAAGATGTTTGGGCCTGCCTTTTCATGCCTTCCTTTAGGAAAAAGCGACTCAAATCTGGGTTCTAGGAACCCATCAGAAAAGCCTGGAAGAAGATGTCATCGGACTCCCGGTCCCCCCCCACCACGAAAGAGGAAGTGCTCAATCAACTACTGTTTGAAAACCCAGCAGTGGTTGACAGCTCAGGATTCCCCATCCCTGCGGATGGTAAATCAGGGACGTTTGGACAAGCCTGGGTAAGGAGAGAAGTAGTGAGAGTAGAGGACCTATGGTCATTGACACTGGGAGGGTGGATCCCACTCAGAGATCTCAAGTTGAAACTAAGGGGCCTGAAATGAACGGAAGAACACTGACACTAAATCATGGATGTCATACCTCAAGAATGGCTTGTGATCCTCGGCCCAGAAGGAACTGACCCCCCAGGCACATGGTACATCTCAGGCGCAGAACTCGAGGGTAATGTCCTCTGGAAGGTATTGGAAATCCTGCCCAGCGGGTTCAGAAGAGTTGAGAGGTGGCGGAATGATGGCCCACTAAACCTACTATCTTTTGGGGAAGAAACAACAACCACCATATGGGATAATCCAGGCCAAGTGAGGGTAGTGGAAGTGCGCACCAAATGGTTGAGATTAAAGCACCTATCTTGGGTTGGCAATTCGCCTTGGAGAAGCCTGCGGTTTGATCCTCTGGCATGGAGTTGGTCTGCCAACGTAGCTGGAGGTAACGAGGTCAGCCTGTAGGAATACAGTCGCCCATGGATATCAAATCGCCTCCAAGTCTCTGAAACCACCAGCAAAAGTGGCGGTGGCCCGGTGGCAAGCAGTTTGGCAAGGAGACCTCACAGGGACTCAACAAGATTTCGATAATTTGTGGAAAAATCTGACCAGACTACCCAACGGTAAACAAGTCAGTATTTTGTGGTTGCTTTCCCTACAAGTAACCCCCTCAACCGTTTGGCTCCTCAGTAGGGGAATGCAGGTAGAATTGGGTTGTCCCAGGTGCAGATGGTCGTTCGAATCCACACGGCATCTATGGTGGGAGTGTCCAACATCCAAGCGAATCTGGAAATGGTGGGAATACCATTGGAGGAAGTTCGGGAGACAGGGAGTGGAATGGGATGAGCAATGGGTGTTGTTGGGTTTTCTCCCCCCCACTCTAAATGGTCACAGGGGGTGGGGATACGTCGCAAACGTGGTTAGAGGCCTGATCTGCAAGGTGATATGGCTGGACAGAAACAGAGCAAGGTTCCAGCAGAAACCATTCTCAGACGTGGAAACCAAGAGACACATTGAACAGGGTCTTAAACAGGCAATCTGGGTAGACTGGAGGAGGATGGCCAAGGCAGGCAGGGGAAATAGCAGACAACTTCGTTGGTTCCTACGTACCTGGGCAAAGAACCACCAACTGGTTGGCGTCCACTCGAAGAAAGGGTTGGTTCTCTCTCATTGGATTGAGCAGATAGATAATCAGGGGAACCGGTTAGATAGGCATTAACTAGGGAACTTGGGAGGATAACCAGGGCACTCAGTTTATAGGGTCTTTGTGGGCCATTAGGGGAGTGTCAGTAGGAATGAACGGTTGTCCTCTGGGCCGTTGTAGTCCCAAACTAGACTAGACTAGACGAGCGAGCCCGCAGTGCTGCAAAATTGCACATGCTAAGAGTATGATTCCCAACTTTTGAACTCAGTACAGTGAAGGTCTAAAAGCAGTTCTGGTCGTGAAAGTAGTTTTGAGACTGAGAAAGTCGGTAGCAAGGACTTTCTGCAGGCCTTTGGCCTGTAAGCTAAGCTGGTTGATGCTGTCAGTACCACTAGGTCGAATTGTGAGGTCCCCGGCCTCATATTTGAATTATTAATGGAAATATGACGTTGTTGTTAAAAAAAAAAAAAAAAAAAAAAAAACATTGGGACGAGGCCGGGGACCTCACAATTCGACCCGGAGTAATCCTAACAGCCTCAGCCAGTTTCCCTTACAAGTACAACTCGAAAATATTGCCACTCCCGGTGGCTAAAACCACCGTGACATCTTGATTCGAAATATTAAGGAACAGGACAGCCCGTGGTAGGACTGCCAACGTGACTACAAGGATTGTCGAACGTTGGAAGAAAATAATAGGAATTGGAGCAAAGATTCAGGTGCAGGGCAGCCGTGGTAGGACTGCCAACGTGACTACAAGGATTACTGAGCGTCGGAAGGAAATAATAGGAATTGGAGCAGTAAGGAAACTGTTTTGTTAAGAGCTCCCGAGGGATTCCTAGGAGAGGCTCAGTTTGTTGTTGGTCTAAGCCCAGTTTGACAAGCACGAATAGTAAGTTTTGATTTTGGGCAAAAAGATAGCAGGTTGTAGGTTTACATTTGTGCATTAAAGAGTAGTATTGGCCGAAGGATTGGCATAGACGTAGCTCTCTCCCAGCCTCCCCCCCCCTGTTTTTTTTTTAGCTTTTGAGTTTTGAGAAGTCGAAGTGCAGTTGAGAGTTGAGTGGTTTTGGGACGCTGGACCCGGTTTCCAGCTTGGTTATTTGGTGACTCTGGGTTGAATTATGAGGACCCCGGCCTCGACCACGGTTTTTCTGCATATAAAGTGACAACTTCTCAAAAAAAAAAAAAAAAAAAAAAAAAAAAATTGTCGTCGAATTTGCATTGTTAGGGACCGTTTCATCATGGGCGTGCCCTGTGGAAAGAAAAGGCGGAGTCCATCTGGCTATGACCAAAGACTTGGCCCCTCGACAACCTGTGTGGCTGGCGGAGTCCATTTGGCCATGACCAAAAACCTTGCCCCTCGACAGCCTGTGCGGCGAAGGGAGGGTAAACTGTCGGCCGCCGACTTTCACTTTTTTTTTTCTGACAATTGTCGAAACTCCTTGTGTAGCGAGCCTCTAAGGGTCTCGCCACACCAGTGTCGAAACTGTGAAATATTTGCCAACTGTCAGACCATTTTCGACATTCATAGTTTTGACACAAAGGTTGTTTTCGCCACACCGTATGTCGAAGACCCGGGGGGAAAAAAAAAAAAAAAAAAAAAAAAAAAAACCACCAAATGTTAAGGCAGCATCAGTACCCCGACCGTTACAAGTGTCGAAATTCGCACATCCTTCGCAACGTCCTTTTTCGAGATGTTGAAACTCGCCTCGCTGCAGGCGGGTCGTTACACAAACATGTTGAAACCACTTCTCTTACAAATGTAGAAGTGTTTTCGACATTTTTTCTTCGACAGTCTATGTAGTGTAGAAAAAATGTTGAAAACTCCACTTTCGACAATGGTGTGGCGAGGCCCTACGAGGCTCACCACACCACGGTCGAAAAAACAATTTTCAATAGTCTGGGCATCGCCACACACTCTCGAAATGTGCAAAAAAAGAATGCACTGCCTACTAGAACATGGTCAAATGCACCTGCCATATTTTTGTTTTTTTCACATGTCTAGAGTGGTGTGGCAACAACAACAACAAAACATTCAACCATATTTGGCCATCTGGATCGATATCATCAATGAAGAAACATGTCATAAGTAACTTGTGACTATCCGTAGGGTTTTTTCTATATTTTCACGGAACTTTACAATGCAAATGTAGATGACATTCTCCTGTCATAAAGAAAAAGTATAACTTGAATAAGTAAATAATATTACAATGAGATATTCGTAAGGGAAGTAAATAACAAATCAAAAATATATAATCATATCACTTCAAATAGACACCATCTAGTAACTTTTATTAACAATGAGAATGATGGCTGCAAATGAAAACTTCATAAGAACAATCACAATGGGGTTACAAAAATAACAATAATGATGACATAACATTTGTTGTTAATTTTGGCTTAACAAAGGTATATTGTGTCGGGGGATGGTGTAATCCTGCCAAAGGGATAACATCTCAAATCCTGAAACCCGCTCTAGGATTGAGTGTTATCACATCTCTCTTTGATTCAAATGTTGAGACCTTACTGTCAACAGAGTCAGACGACTTCATCTCACATGTTCCAGGTTGGTTAGACCTTGACCATGGAGATGAGGTGACCCTGTTCGATACAAGGTTTGGTAACCATTCCTTACTTCATGACGGACAACAGTCGCCTTCCCTATAGACAGCGTCTTAAAAAGGCCCCTAACATCTTTCTCCCCTTCGATGATAGTGTAGTCGTTTTTCATTGTAAGAAAAAGTGATAACACCTCACTATGGACCAGGAACATTCTTCAGGCGTGAGTCTCACTACCACCTACGAAACTTTACTATACTTTTTTCAAGTTGCTCAGATAAAAGTATCAATCAACGTTGCAATTTTTCAAAGGAAAGATTTTGCATGTTGATCTTCCTTAAAATAATTTATTCTCTTCAAAGTTTGGTCACTCCATTCACTTTCAGCCCCATGTTGAACGTGAATTTCATACAACTTTTAAAGCCTTACTCGAAGCAAGCAATTCATAAACATATCCACATTCAGCAAACAATCAATAAATATATATACATAACAAGTTATAACTTCACTCAACAGATAACAAAACATACAATGATACATTATTTGAAGCATATATCATTAATTCTTACATACAATCATTCATACTTGGTCATCCAAGGCCTAAACGATCGTCAAGATCCGAGTTCAGTTATACAACTTCAAAAATCAGAATATTTAACTATAATTTTTATGCAATGACTCTAAAACTAATTTACTCTCAGACTTTGTAATACATAATATCAAACGGAACCTTTCACATAGATGACTTAACATGCGTAGCACGACGAACGTGTTCACGTCCCTTCACGTTCGCCCGTTCGCGCGAACAGCTCGTGAACATGTTCGGGCGAATTTTATATATATATATATATATATATATATATATATATATATATATATATATATTTTAACTCTTGATTGACTATGAATTTGAACATGACTCGACGACAAAAGTTGCTTGTATTGTTATTTCAAATAACATACATTTATATATATATATATTATATATATATATATATTATACATTTATATATATTTTATACATTTTTTTTTATTTCTCGTTCGGAGGGTTTTAAGTGTTTGTTCGCGTTCGTCTCTCCGAACGTGAACATGGTGCTACGTAAGACCTAACATTACATTCACTGTACTATTTGTCCTTAAGGACTAGTTGGTTATAAAGTGGATGACGAAATAATTAATTTTGTACCCCATGACCTTTTAAGGACTAGTTATTCTTCCAATAAATAACATTACTAATCAAACTTTATACCACATTGTCATAATTGTATAATCATATCTCTACTAAATAGTCGGTCTCTAACTGTTGAGAGAACTAAGCACAGTATTACTCACCCATATTTCATTTATCTACTCATAGCATCTTACAATATGATTATAAACGGTTTTCTAAGGTCTTATTATCATTCACACCCAAAGTTTTTCTTTTGAAATATATAAAAAAATAATGTTTTTTTTTATCATAATAGACCTGATATGAGTGAATTCGCCACCACCTAAACGTATCTATCAAGTAAATAACTTCGCTACAAGATACTGCTAACAGCTAGACAACTTGAATATCCTCATTGTTTCAATATATTTAGTAGGATTTAAGAGAGGGCAGTTATTTTAAGTAGACAGTCATAAACTCATACGTTGCACGATACAACCTCTAGAGTTAGACTATTATTGAGAGACCAGTCTATCATTAGGTATTATATAAATCCAAGAATTTGATTATCAGGTTAGATCATGTAAGCAATAACCAATAGATTTTTTTTAATTTATAATCTTATAGTCATAATATATGACTCATGCTCTTGCGAGCAAACATTTTCTTCAAGTAGGTAGCTTAACAACTATACACGTTTTCAGGGTTCGAGAAATTTATTCGACATTCACATACATCATACAATCTTTAAAGAAGAAATTAATAGTACGCATCATCTTCCTTTGTCTACCTTAGCAGAATCATTTGTCGTCATTCAGAAAAAGTACTATAATGATGAAAATACAGAAAAAATAATCTTACATTAATCTCCATAATATAGAATCATTACTAAATCAACCTGATTTAATCCTTTCTATATTTTTTTATAATGGTATGAATTAGAGATTCAAGCTTCATTAGAACAAATATTTTCAGTCTTGTTAGCTCATGACAAACAACACTAAAATCTATTATAGTTGTCTTCAATATAATTCCCCTATATGGTGGGTAAAAGATAATCTCGCATAAATTGCTATGACACAGAAAAATGTTGTAAGCATAGTACTCAATTAATGATCCTTTGGTACAACTTATAAAACGAAGGGTGAATCATGACATAAGGTGACGCTGAAAACATAAGGTGAGACAACTTAAAAAAAATGGTTAAGTATCAAGAATGAGGTAAAATTGATAAATAAAGGGGGAACCTATCGTCAGATGAGTACATAAAAGTGACTTAAATCATGGTAAGGATTCCTCACAAAAAATTTTAAGTCATTTTACCTGGGAAGGTCGTATGTTTGTGTTAATTTCCCTGATAACCGTACAATTTCATAACATCTTCTTTCTCTTTCCTTTCTTATTTTCCTCTTTCAATCCTTCTTTTCCTTTTGTGAAGTCAATATGCCTATTTATAGACCTTCCCTTACCGTTTTTGTCTTATTTTGTTGATTCTTAACTTATGTGTCTTAAGCAACACAACGAACAAATATTTTTACACATGTAAAATAACATTTGCAAACCTATGACTAGTAAAACTCAATAAGTAGAATTATAATGATGAAATATGTAAGTTAACATAATATGCCCTTCTCTGATTTTTCGCTGCATTGCTAACTATGTGGATTAGTTCAATCATTTTGACTGACACGTTGCTTCAACGAAAGTTGAAGCATCATGGTCAGTCCTCGAGTCGCATCAAGCCAAGATCAGATGAGATATGATGTTCTTATGAAAAATAAACATTTTGATCTGGTGCTTCAATTTACCAGATGAGATATGATGTTCTTATGAAAAATAAACATTTTGATCTAGTGCTTCAATTTACCATAATAGTCCTAACTTATTACGAACTATTATGACGCTACAAGTATCACAATAGATTCAAAGCGCATTGAGGATATACCCGGATTGTAAACAAGATATATAGTGTCATCCTACTTGTAAATAAATCATCGACATTCTATATTAAACAATAAATAAAACATTTTTTTAACTAGGCTACCAGCCGGCCGCCCGGGTCCCGGGTGGCCAGCCCATACAAGGACTAGGGAAGGTCCCAACTAAAAAAAAAAAAAAAAACATCAAAAAAGTCCGAAAACAAACTATGTTATGCAAAAAAATACACTTAACAACTTTTGCCTCAGGGTCAAATTGCAATTCCGCACCAAATTTAGAATAAAAAATATATATATATTTTTTTTTTAATTTTAAAATTTTAATTGCTTTTAGCCCAGCCGGGCAAGTGACCACGGGTCATTCTGGTAGCCTAGTTTTCAAACAAATAATTTAAGCAAGTGACGAAACTCGGATCGAGGCAAAATATAACATCGGAGATGACAAGTAAAACTTGCATATGGGTGGTTTGAAGGCATTCGAATGTAATATTACAAAGCTCGTTATTTGTTGGGACTGACAATGTTTTTTGTAATCTAACGAGAATTTGTCATAATAACTTATCGCTAACATGAAAGTTCAATTGATGATTTAGACAGAGATGAATGTATAAATCACACGATGTGTTGAACAATATAACTTAATAAGAATAATGGATTACGAGTAATCTCGTAGTGGTGACTTCTCTTATGCTATATTTTGATGATCATCATGTTACTCTTTCCTTTGTTTCATACTCGCATCCTCAGTTTCATTTCTTGCTACTAACTCGCTTGCCATTAGCAAATCACATTGGGTCATTTGGCATAAGAGAGGGATACACTAATATTACGTGAAGTGTAAATGAAGGGTAGACAAATATCGAAGTCTCTTTAGTATCAACATTTAGCAATGATTGCTCCCACAAATTATGTTATAGTTATTTAAAGACACTATCTAAGATGACTATCACAATTTTACATTGTTGCAAACGACCCTAACTACACTAGGGTCTGCGATATAGGTAACTATAAGATATTTGATATACTCCCGTCATGGATTTCATAATTGTTCGAGATTCATACTCAAACTAACTTTTGTCACCATATGAGGACGTCAAAAAACAAGTTCCTCACATTTTTTTTCCTAAAATAATCCTATGACTAAGAATTCTTTATTTTACATGATAAATAACCTAAAGGAAAAATTAAGACATGATATTGATAGTTAAATTATTCGTAACAATCCCCTATAAAAAATCAAAATTGCAAACAATGATGCACCAGGACCTCTGAACTTCACCGTATACAACTATTATTAACGTCTCTATTATTGATACATATCAATGATGTGGTGGGTTCTTTACCTTGTAAGGTGGTAAGTAATACATTAAATAGACAGTTTTAATACACAACGAACGAAAGTTTGTCATAACCCTACAACTTATATATGAGTGTAGAGATACAAACCTAAAAAAAAAAAAAAAAAAAGTGAGAAACGGTTGATTTTATATACACCAAACAAAAGAAAGATAAAATAGTTGGTTATATCTCTCTCTCTCATTGACCCTTGATAAACTAAGAAGAGAAGGTTAACAACAGTCGTATTTTTCATCATCACTTCAGGACACCCTTCACCACTTCAGGATGCAGCCTGCCTAAACAGATAGTTTTCAGGGTCTTCGAACCTTTCACCACTTCAAGACCGTTCAAGTCTAAAAATCCTGAATGGTCATGAAGTAGTGAAAACTCCGAAGACCCTGAAAACCACCTGTTTAGGCAGGTTGCATCCTCAAGTGGTGAAGAGTGGTTTTCATGGTCTTCGGACCTTTCACCATTCCAGGACCATTCAGGATTTTCAGACTGCCCAAAACTCTCACCTGACCACTTCAGGACACCCTACACCACTTCAGGATGCAGACTGCCTAAACAAGTGGTTTTCAGGGTCTTCGGACCTTTCACCACTTCATGACCATTTAGGATTTTCAGACTGTCAAAAACTCTCACTTCATAATTTTCATTCCTGAATTTTCGGCTACCCGATAACTGCTTGTAAAACTAAGAGTTAATATTGTCATAAGTTTCGCAAGAATATAAACCAACAGACATGTTATGCCGACAAATATTTAAAGTATGTAAACAAACCAAGATAAAAAATATATAACTTATACAGATACCTTCTTCAAGTTGTTCATAATTTCAACTTTTAAGTTTTATATAAAGATGTAACATTCATTGACCGTCGTTTTGCCTAAACTTCTAACTATTTTATATACCATAGTTCGTTCTCTTAGGATTTTCGGTATACAGTCGAAGTCCCTTACAACATGACCATAGCAGGTACTACTGATATAATTGTACACCTTTCCAAGCGCATAACATCTATTCGACATAAGTCCAACCTGCATATCACAAGCTATATCAGTTTGATTCGGGCATGACAGTCTCACACCTTGAGGGAAGTGTCGGACCTCACGGTCGTGTCATGCAGGAGTAAGACATTGCCTTGAGTCAACAGAGATACCACTCCGACTATGCGTGCCAACTTTACCACTCACGGGCCCCTGCGACAGGACAGAGCTCCGCGAGGTAAACTTACTTGTACCCCATGAGTTGTCACCACCAGTAGGTGAGCGTATCCCTGTTGAACCACTTACTCACGTAGGAAGGTTTTTACTTGCAATCACAAAGGTAAGTCAGTCGAGGGCATTTGCTCAATCGTTGTAGCATAGGCATATGCGCGGCAAAACGCCTAAGACTGACTCGTATACGCATCGGGCATGGGGACGCTGCTCCCCCTGACGGACTTACGGTTCATGTCGACTTGAATGACGATTTTTCTCTCATACAAAGTTTTAATCTAACCCATAAATTATGTATGTTATATAAACCCTTTCAAATCGATACACAAATAATGGACAAATTTCAAAGGTTGAGACTTAAAAGGCAAGGAGGTTCCTTTATGTTTTCACAAAAAAAACAAAACTTCAGAATGCACAAAGATTTGACTTTTGGAATAAAAAACAATAGGCTCCTGGCCTTTCAATCATACATAAAAAAAAATAAGATAGGTTTGTGACCTTTCAATGAAACATGAAATATATAGGGCGCTCAACCCTCTCAAATTAACCTACGTGGATCAGGAAGTCGATGATATCCTCAGCTGCAATAAGGGAAGCACTGCAGCGGGCCGTGCGAAGAGCACGCCTGGTAGGAGGACGTGGAGGAGGGGGGTCACGAGAGACGCTAGGCGAAGAAGGAAAAGATATACCAGTGTCGGTAGTGTCAGCCAAAAATAAGGTCAGGCCAAAGTCGTCGGGAAGAGTAGCAAGCGGCGCAAAGGTAGAGTTGCGAACAGGTATGCCTTCTACCGCAGGAGGGTTTGGGGAATGAGACATCGCGGCTACATGGGTGTTGCGCTGAAGGTCAAGACGGGGGGAACAGCCTGAGGGCGAGCCTGCGGTGCGAAGTGACTATGGAGGGCGTATGTCGGGAAGAGTAGCAAGCGGCGCAAAGGTAGAGTTGCGAACGGGTATGCCTGCTACCGCACGAGGGTTTGGGGAATGAGACATTGCGGCTACGTGGGTGTTGCGCTGGAGGTCAATACGGGGGTAACAGCCTGAGGGCGAGCCTGCTGTGCGAAGTGACTCTGGAGGGCGTCTGCGTGCGGGCACGTAGAGGAGGTATGGCCGGCGAGGCGGCAGCGGGTGCAGATGCCTCGTGTACGAAGGTCCTCATTCTCAGCGATGGTCAAGCGGCTGCGAGGGAACACAAAGCCCGTTCGGAGGGGTAGTTGAGGGACTGTAGAGCGAGTCCTGGAGGATGAGGGTTGACGTCAGAGGAGGGTGGAAAGGGCCCGGACCAGGCGGTCGTCCTGGGAAGAGGCGTCGTCCTCTGTGGGGGACTGAGGGTCGGGTCCCTGGTCTGGGTCACTCGCAAAACCATCTGAGGTGGTGCCGTCATCAACGCTCGACGGATCACGAAGCAGGGTATGTAAGTGACGAGAGAGGGATCGTCCAGAGCCTCTACGAGGGCCACGACAGTATGTGGAAGACTGTCGTGGCTGGGGGGGGCGAGGGGCTGCAGTTTATTGTAGTAGCGGAATGGGCAGCGGCGAGCTGAGGCGAGGGGCCGACGAGTGGAGCGTAAGTGAGATGAATGGCCCTAGCAATGTTGAAAGCCTCTGGTAAGGTGGGGATCGAATACGCCACCATCTGCAACTGGAATGGATGTGGTAGACCTGCGTGGAATCGTTAGATCATGGTGTCCTCGGGTATGGTTGTAACATGAATCTGAGCGAGTACACGGTGAAATGTCGTGATGTATGACTCTAACGCATTGTCGCCACTAAGCCATCTGATCTCAGCCACACGGGTAATCGGGTCGCGGGTTGGCGCAGGGCGAGAAAAGTACTGCTGAAGGAAGTCGCGAAACTCAGGATAAGACATGCCCTCATATACGCTGCGTTGTGAGCGAAGGGCGAGGAAGTCGCGCCAGGTGGAGACTGCACGACCTGTGAAACGAGAGGTCATCTCGATGGGCCACAGTTTCATGGTGACACCATGGTAGCGAAGTTCCTCCTCAACAGTAGAGATCCATCCTTGGAGCTCGGAGGCCCTGCCGTCCAACTGCGGGAGGCGATCCGGTCGGTACTGTGGAACATACATCGGTGGTTGATAATGGGTAGGGAGAGGAAGAACTGACTGTGACAAGAGGACAGAGGACGTAGTGGCACCAGCAAGAGAACTAGAAAGAGCAGGGAGTTGGGCCAAAGGTACCTGACGCATCGTGGTGGCTGGTGGTGGAAGAGTGAAATGCATCACAGCGGTCTGTGTCTAATGTTGTCGATAGATGAAAGTGGTGAAAGGTCCGAAGACCATGAAAACCACCCTTCACCACTTGAGGATGTAGTCTGACTAAACAAGTGTTTTTTAGGGTCTTCGAAGCTTTCACCACTTCAGGACCATTCAAGATTTTCAAACCTGAATGGTCTTGAAGTGGTGAAAGGTCCGACGACCCTGAAAACCACCTATTTAGGCAGGCTGCATCCTGAAGTGGTGAAGGGTATCCTGGAGTGGTGATGAAAAATAGGACTATTGTTAACCTTCTCTTGGAAATGTGAGCCGAATCGGCCATGGTATCGCGAGCTAGTAGTGCAAGCCCTTCACTGATGGAGTGGGAGGGGCTCACAGATTCTGCACTCTACGTAAAGTCAACAGATGGAGAAGATGAAGATAATGTCGAGGGAGCACTGCGACGAGAGGGACGATCTGTGACCGTGGTCAGTCCGTCAAAGCGAGCGAGTCGATTGGCGGCACGAGAGTCTCGAGCGCGATTTTGGAGTGCGCGCTGTTGGATGTCACAGGGAGCCAGGGTGACACGCAGAAGGGGGGGTAAGAGACTGTGAGAGGAAGGCGAGTAGAAATGAAGTCTAACGAATTTTCAAAATTAAATTGAGAACATTCAAAGTCGGAGTGAGGGGAAAGGAGTGAAAATTTCCAATTCAGGCGATGAAATGAGGGAAAATTTTCAAGGGATGGTGTGGGGTATAGATAAAAGCATGCGTAAGTCAGTCACGAGGTCAAAAAATAAAATCATGAAATTGTTTGGATGTAAATTCGAAATTAAAAAAAAAAATAAAGCAAAATTCAACAAATTTCAAAAATATTCGTAAAAATTTCCAAAAGTTTAGGGGGGTGATAAAAGAGGTAGAGATGAGTTGAAAGGAAAATTTTTGAAGTAAAATGAAAAATTCCTTGATGCATTTCTGAAATTAAAAGAATTTCAAAAGAAATTTGAAATAAAAGTAGAAAACTCATTCTTAAATTAAAAATTTACGATGAAATTTCATAAAGAATTAGTGATAATGATATAAAGTAGGTTGAGAGAAATTTCATGATTATGTAGATCAAATCAATAAAACTTCTCGACTTGTTATAAGATTAAGATGATTTTCAAGGAAACTTCAAAAGAATTTCAAAAGAATTTCTGAAAGAATAGAAGAATTTCGAAATTTTACAGGAAATAGAAAATAGAAGGAAATTTGATATCAAAATAATTGAATTTAGTAAATTCCAAAATTTATTTCACGAATTTATGAAATAAAGTCAAATTTCAAGCTTCATTTAAGAAAGGGATTTGATATAATAAAAAATTTCACGTAAATTTTGAACAAAAAAGTCGGAATTAATTCCGATCACGACATTAGAAAGAAAGGAAATGAAGATTAATCCTATCGAATTATATCAAAATTCTGAACAACAGGATGAACAACATTGTCAAACAAACCCTAAAAGAGAGAATATGTGTCATGTGCATTAGGAATTTTGGACGATGCGACCGATTAGGCGAGGGGTTAGAGGAGGGCAAGGGAGATGGGGAGGAGGTAAAAGAAGAGGAAAAAGATGAAATCTTTAAGAGAGATCGGCGAGAGGAGGGGAGGGGATTAGTAATAGGGAGATAGATTGACAACACCGCGCTCGGTCGGGAGTAATCAAGGTCCTTCCTTCTAGTCGAGGAAGGTCTTCAATCAACCCCTAAAGGGTCTTCTCGATCGTTCGCCCGGTGGAATGACAAGGTCGTTGGATCGAATGCGCAAATTGATGATGATGAGCTAATGCAATGATGACGTCAGCAATGGCGGCAATGACGAGGGCGATGATGATGTTGCTGCTGATGATGATGATGGCGACCATAAACAAGTTATCGGTGTGGTAACTTTTCTGACCCCTCTAGCTTGAAGTCCCGAAACGCTAAAGGATCGATAGGCAAAACTCTCACAGTTTGTATTCAAACTGGAAATCAAAATCAAATGAGTTTTTGTCATTGTGCTCCTCACGAGATTTTTGTTCTCGTTGAGCTCATCTGAGGACACTTGCATTATCTTCTAGCAGATGTGCCACTCCAGCCAAGCTCGGGTGCGCACCTGCGTCCAGGCGGGGGGTAATCGGGGAGGAGCGTGGGAAGGGGAGGGGGGAGACAGATGGCGCGGGAATGCGGGGGAGTGGGGTCGCAGTGCCGCTAGGGTAAGGGGGGGTAGGAAATCGGGATCAGGGAGAGGGGGAATCGAGCCGGCGGAGCGGTAGAGAGGGAGAGGGGGAAAAAGCAGGGTCACGCGTGATCGGGGAAAGGAGCGGGGGAAGGAGTGGAGCAAGGAGTGGGGCAACTGGCGGGAAAAGATGCGGGGCAGGGCAGAGCGGAGCAGGGGGGGGAGGGGCGGAGCAGGGAATGGAGCGGGACAGTATGGAGCGGAGCCGGGAGGGGAATCGGCGGGGGTAAAGGTCGGAGTCAGGGGGGAGAGAGTAGGTTAACAACAGTCGTATTTTTCATCACCACTTCATGACACCCGTCACCACTTCAGGATGCAGCCTACCTAAACAGTGGTTTTCAGAGTCTTCGGACCTTTCACCACTTCAGGACCATTCAGGTCTGAAAATCCTGAATGGTCCTGAAGTGGTGAAAGTTCCGAAGACCCTGGAAACCACCTGTTTAGGCAGGCTGCATCTTCAAGTGGTGAAGGGTGGTTTTCATGGTCTTCGGACCTTTCACCACTTTAGGACCATTCAGGATTTTCAACTGCCCAAAACTCTCACTTGACCACTTCAGGACACTCTTCACCACTTTAGGATGCAGCCTGCCTAAACAGGTGGTTTTCAGGGTCTTCGGACTTTTCACCACTTCAAGACCATTCATGATTTTCAGACTGCCCAAAACTCTCACTT
>BFEA01000072.1:3223338-3235524 GCA_003427395.1 Chara braunii | reverse complement strand
GTTTTTGTATGTGCGACGCGTGATGAAAGCCTGACAAGTCTTATCATTACCATTAATGATCAATGTGCTGATCGGCTGTGGTGTAAGTTCGTGAGCTAATCGTCGTAATTCCGACCATGTGGAGAGATGTATGGATGGCTAGGTGTACTTGTACGTGTACATAGTACTGGCCGACGAGCATAAATGGAAAGACGAATCGACGAGGAAATAGTCAACTAGAGCGACAGCCGAATCGATAGAACAATATGAATATAGAGATATAGGTAAATTTGTGACGATATAGGTAAATAGATATATTTAAAGTGACAATATATTTAAATAGATATGTAGATGGATATTGGTGTAAATAGGTGGGTAGACTAGCTGATGAACCAAATGGAAAGAGAAATGGATCGATAGAGAGGTAAATATATTTATGTGGATAGACACAGATACAGAGATGAATAGATGATGATAGGTGGATGGATTAGGTGGGACAGACGGGTACAGAATTGTACAGAGAATTACAGTCTTAAGCATATTTACTGTATGTATGCTTAAGCATATTTACTGTATGTATGCTCTGTATATATAATACACATATTATGGGTAGGTAGGTAGGTAGGTAGGTAGGTAGCTAGCTAGCTAGCTAGCTAGATAGATAGATAGATAGATAGATAGATAGATGCAGGGGCCAAATAGAGAGCGAGAAAAGAGAGTAGATTCGACTATTGCTGCTATTTCGGCTGTGTCAACGACGGAGATGACCTGCACCGTACGAGATCCAGGGAAGCAACGAGGCCTCGCTTTTCTCGTTTGGCTGGACGGCGCGTGCTCGGCCTTTCCTCTGCCACCTGCGGCATCATTCTCCTAAACAGTTCCTGGGGTACCACGCCTCTCTCTCTCTCTCTCCCCTTACGTTTCTGTGTCCGTCTCTCTCTCTCTCTGTCTTTCTCTCTCTCTTTCTGTTTCTCTCGTTGTCTACCTCTTCTCTTTCTGAGTGTGTGTTTCCGCCTGTCTCTCGACCCTGAGTGTCCACGTGTATCTCTCTGTATGCCTGTTTGTGTCTTTTTTCGTCTCTCTCCTTAATCCTTCCCTCATCCAAGCCGTCGTTTTCGCTGCTCTGCTGCCAGCCTTTTTCCTTTTCTTTCTCTTTTTTTGCCTCCCCCGCGCCCCTCCCTCTCTCCCTCCCCCCCCACCTTCTCATCTTCCCACGAGTCTTAGATGCCGCCGCTCCCTCTCCTAACCATTCGTGATTTCTCTACCCCTCGGTCATTCCCTCTCTAGGCTTCCTTGTTGCTGTCTGTCTCCGTGGTTGTGTTCTCTCTCTCCCAACCTCCGCTCTCTGTGTCCCTCTCAATTCTTTTCTCTCACATGAACCCTTCCTCTCTCTCAATACTTCTGTCCTTGTCTTGTATTTCTGTTGCCGTTCATTTACTAACGCGTTTTCAGATTTTTTGTATTTACTTCCCGGATCCCATCAGTGTCCTATATTACAGTATTGCCCCTCTAAACTGCGCCACATTTTCAGAAAGCAGACGCTCGGAAAAAATTCCGCTTGATATTTTTTATTTACGAAGAAGAAACGAACTTGAGGAAATTTTTCCCTCGCGCAGAAATTTCCGCAGAAATTTCCGCTCAATACTCCCCTGATTGGCCTGCTGGGACAGAACACCTCGAACATCGATTCCTCGTCTGCGAACAGGCGGGAAGAGGGATGGGTACATTTTTGTATTGGATGGGAGAGAAGAGGGATGATGGAATGAGGCAGCACAGAGAAGAGAAGAGAAGAGAAGAGAGGAACGGGGGATGCATTTCTATGGTATGCGCAGGCGAGGATTACTGTCTAAGGCGTTCTGTCCATCTCTTTACCGCCATTTTTTATGTGCTTCTCTTCTCAGCAGCAGCATCGCTTTCTCGCTTGCCTCTCGTCCGTTTATGCCTCTCTCTCTAATCATACTCCGCGCTCTCTCTCTCTCCCTCTCTCCCTCTCTCTCTGTCTCTCTCTCCATTCGGTCTATCCGTCATTTCAGGAGCGTCCGTTTATGTGCTTCTCAGCAGCATCATCGCTTATCTCGCTTGCCTCTCGTCCGTTTATGCCCCTCTCTCTAATCATACTCTGCTCTCTCTCTCTCTCTCTCTCTCTCTCTCTCTATCTTCCTCTCCCTCTCTCTTCCCCCCCCCTTGCGCGCTCTCTTCGCCTGTGTTTCCTCTTTGTCCTGCTATTGCTTCTCTTTTACTTGCTCGGCGTTTTCGTCCTCGTGCACACTCCCATCTCCCACCTAGCTCGATCTCTCTCAGGCCCAGCTGCATCAGCACCAGGCCAGTGCAGATCTGTCCAGCAAAGCCTTCTCCCTCCGCCACCATTTCACATCCTGTAGGCTTCGGCATGGGCGCCTCGTTATTGTTTTTTTTTTTTCTTTCTATTTATGGCACGTTTGTTTCTGTTCGCTCAGCAGCCTGATATTCCGTCAAGGATCGGCCACATTGCGTCGTGCAAGTGCTTGGCCGCGAAATACTGTTATTTCTCCTTCCAATGCGATCCAAATATGGGGGTCTACTATGCTCATTTGGGCATATTGAAATTAGACGTTCCTGGCCGAAAATTTTGGCGGCGGTTTTTGCCGAGCCGAACCGAAATCGTTTCGGAAGCTCTGACTGTCGCCGCCAGCAATGGTAAGCTCTCTGACGACTTCGGTTCGTTTCGGTTCGGTTCGGCTCGGTTCGGAGAAAAAAGCGCCGCCCCTGAAATGATCGGCCAGGAACGTCGGAGTTCAATGCCTCCTAAAGGGAGGGAGGGGTAATTTAGCAATTGCTGGCGGCGCACATGTTGTTGCCGTCGACATCCCTGTCCACCCATCATCATTGTCACCATCGCAATCATCCATCATTGCAATCATCATCATTATATAGCCATCGTCGCCAGTGCTAGAGTCCTCCGTCCTCCTCCTGTTTTGTGAGGCTGGCCGTGTCGATGCACATCGCCCATTGCGATCACTTCTTCTTTTAAAAAAAAAAATTAATCTATATTCTTCTCTCAGATGTACCTCACACTATCTAACTCCCCGCTCCTATGTCCATCGGAATCTAAGTCAAGTTGTTTTGCTGTAAACAGCAATCTACTTACTGCAATCCACATCTATGCACCGAAGCTGGACTGCCCTAAGAGTTATGGGTTGGCTGGCACCATCCTCCTCCTCCTCCTCCCATGCCTGAGGACCGCTGTGTTTTTCTTAACCCCTGGCTGTGGATGGAAGGGGATGGGAATATTGCAATTCCCCCCCCCTATCGAGACCAACCAGGGGGCGGCAAGCCGTATCCCAGCAGGTGGTGGGTGGTGGTCCCGCAACGTCCCGCAGAGACCGCGGGGGTTCTTCATATCGAATGCAAGACGTGGGGAATCGAACTCACACGACCTCTTGAATGCCGCCTTCGTGCTCTACCAACTGAGCTAGGCCGCCGCTTATTGCCATCGCAATTGTCATTGCTATCGTCATCCTCATCCTCTCCATCAACCTCCTCTGTCTTTGCTGTGCACCATCGCCGCCTCCGCCTCCGCCTCCGCCTCCGCCTCCGCCTCCGCCTCCGCCGCCGCCGCCGCCGCCATCATTCACTAAGCGATTCTGGAAGTGGAAATTGGAAATTGGAAATTCGATTCATTTGGAATTTGGAATGAGCGTTTTTTTTTATGATCAATTTTACGAAACCCCCTGAAGGGGGACTCGAAGATCGAAACTAGACCCTAAATGTGGGTGTAATATCGATTATGGGCCTCGCCGCACCACTCACCAAATGCAGAAAAGACAAAAATGATGGCTGTGCATTTTTCCATGTTCGATTGGAAGATTCATTCTCATTTTGTTTTGTACATTTGGTGAGTAGTGCGGTGAGGCCCTGTATGTTACTAAAATCGTCACTTTGTTTAACCTTCGTTTTTTTTTTGTTTTTTTTTTTCCGTTCTTCCCACCTTTGACCGATCAACTTTTGAATTTTAAGGAGTGTGTGTGACAGACATTATTCAATATCAAGGAACTTGTGTTAGGGCGAGATCCCGCTGGCAAAGAAGATTGGAAAAAGTGTCTGAATCTGGACGTGTTTGTGGAGAGGTGGAAAAGATTGTGAGTGATCCTCTTTTCTGTATCTCTGAGTGGAACACGTCCAGATTCAGACACTTATTTCCAATCCTCTTTGCCAGTGGGATCTGGCCCTTATACACACAGCGAGAGCGCATTACAAAGAAAAAAGCACAAGAGGGGATTTTGATTGCTCGGTCGGTCACACGGACGTTTTTTCCAAACAAGCTGCACCTCCTGCTTCACACTCGCAATAACATGGATTTTTTTCCACACACGTAATCGGAGAGAGAGAGGGCTCGCGGGAGAGGGAAAGAGCAGAAATGGGTAGCGTGAAAAGACAAACAAACAAAGAAACAAAGAAACAAAGAAACAAACAAAAAAAACAGTCAAAAAAGATAAAAAAGAGGGGGGGCAGCGACAGTACAGTACGTGACTGAATCACCATTTCTTATTCAGCGCCACCGTCTTCCCCCGAGCACAAGGCGGCCTCATTTTGGCCGCACTGGACCAGAAAGATAGCTTGTCTACATTCGTTATCAGGGTGTGTTGTGTTGGGCGGAAGACGGTAGGGTCAGCAGGTGGGTATGGACTTTTCTTTTTTTTTTTGGGGGGGGTGGGGAAGGAGGGGGGGGGGAGATGGAGAAATAGATGGGAAAGAAAGTCGAGAAAATACTTAGTTAATTTTAGAAACGCGTGGCAACTTAAGTAGCCTGCTGTTCGTGTGTCAGAATGACAGACCGTTCCAAGCAAGCGCGCGCTTTGGGACTATATATCGTCAAATATCCCTTTGGCTGTGTGCAAGTGGGTCGATATGACACACGGGGGTGGGGGCAGCCGGCGCTCAACCTACATCCACGTGGGCGGCCTTGTACGCAAGAGGTTCTGAACAGGGGGACTTGTAAGGAAGAAGATAAAAAATGAATTGGTATCTCTTTTGCTTCCTTTTGTTTTTTTCGCTTTTGCGCTCTGATATTCATGTGACGAAATATATGGCTTTGCTGCCCACACTCAATGGGACGATATCTTCGTGCTCAACGTGCTTCCGGGCGCACGATGTGCTGATTCATGAGCTCAGCGTGATTATTAGTATGAGTGTGTGCTCATCACTGTGCCCAGTCCGGTCTATGTATGTCCTCACTGTGGGCTCTTTGCTCAACGCGCGAATTGTGCTCAGCCTGCTCACTGTGCTGCTGAATGTTGCTTGGTGTGATCAGCGTGATGAGTGACTGTGCTCAGTTTTGTTCACTGTGCTTAGCTTGTGCTCAATTAGCTCAATGTGTATAATGTGCTCGGTCTTCTCATAGTGTGCTTACTGTCTGTCCGCTAGAATGATGATTGGCCTGAAAGCCGCTAGAATGGTGATTGGCCTGAAAACCGCTAGAATGGTGATTGGCCTGAAAACCGTTAGAATGGTGATTGGCCTGAAAACCGCTAGAATGATGATTGGCCTGAAAACCGCTAGAACGATGATTGGCCTGAAAACCGCTAGAATGATGATCGGGCCTGATAGCTAGGCAGTGAGTGGACCAGGGACGGCGGTGCTGGTTGAAAAATGGGAAGGGGCTGATCGGTGGGTAACGGTGGGCGGTGTGCTGGAGTCAGCAATCAGCAGTGAAACAGGCTGGTCGCTATGGGGACTGCTAGCTTGTCAGTGGTTGGACCGGGGAGGTCAGTGGGTGACTTGGACTAGGTGCAGGTCGGTTTTGGGGGGGGGGGACTGGCTGCGCTGGACCATCCGGTCAGGTCAGCGTGCAGAACGGTCTGGTGCGCTGGACCATCCCGGCCGTCTGTTGAGTTCATCACCTATCTAGTATGCCATTGAATGCAGCTGCTGCTAGCGCTATTTTTAGTGTTACGCCACCACTTGCGCCCTGGCCTCCCCTTCCCCTCTCCCTCTTTGATCTCTTCCCGTGCCCTGAATTGACGCTTCGCTCTTTTTTTCTGCTGTTTTTGTTGTGATTGCAGATGCACTGAAGCCGGATTACTTTGAGGGTTTCCGATTTGACTTCACGAAGTCATTGAATCAAAAGTTTGCGTTGACTCACAGGTATATACAGAGGTCCAGAGCGTTGTCTCATGTTCTCTTTTCCAGCTTGCCTTTGCAATACCTTTGTCGTTTATCATTCTCCGAGAGGTGCTTAACGGAGACCCAAAATTTCAGCGTTTTTTTAATGCTATTTATAAGAAAACCAGAAGCCATTTTTAACCAAAAATTGCATCATTCCATAGAGTGCACACCATATTAACAAACCATTAGAAAAAAAGCAAAAAAATAAAATAAAAACAGAGTGAAACAGTAAGGCAAAAGTGCACTTGAATGGCATTTTGGATTCAGCGAATTTTCAGAATTTTCAGCGTTTTTGGAAATGGTCTTATCAGAGGAAATTCCAATGCTCCAAATGAGACCAAATTTGGTACACAACAACCTTGAAGTAAGACAAAAACAGGCAAAAAAAAAAAACCAAAAAAACATAAAATTTCACCCCCAATGCCTAATTTCAGTTTTGGACCTGTTACCCAGGAGCTGAAACTCGGGGGTCCCCGTTAACCACATGTGCACATTCTTGCATTTTCGTTTCTTCTTTTTTTTTTACTGCAGCACCTGGCCAGCCCGTTGACGAGCCTGTGTGTTTTTGCCAGATCCGTGTCCTGATCTGGACCTGATTATAGGATGGGTGATCGACCCCTACAACCCTGAGCTCCGAACGCCTTCCTGCCGTCTAACTCGATGCCTTACTTTGCCTTGGTTCCCGCTTATGTTTGACGGAAGCACTCAGGAGTAATTCATACCTCATCCCCCTAAGCACCTGATCATCAGCGTGCAAGCACAGACAGTTTTGCCTTGATGATCACAGTGCGAGATGCTCTGATGATCATCAGATGTACATCTTCTGTGGGAATGCCAGTGCCAGGATGTTCTGCAGATGATCCTCTGACGACGCGGGCAAGGGTGATTGTTTATCCACCATTTTAATGTCTCACTTTGAAGATCGGCAGGGGCATGTATTGTGCTATTGTTTGTCTCTCTTCCTTTTTCTCATATTGTTTTAAATGCTGTGGTTGCTGATGCTGGTGCTGGTGCTGGTCTGGTGGTGGTGGTGATGCTGGTGCTGGTCTGGTGCTGGTCTGGTGGTGGTGCTGGTGCTGGTGCTGGTCTAGTGTCGATAAATTTTCAATCGCTCACTGTTTTAGATCCAGAGTTTGTGTGATCCTCCAACAAGTCACGAGTGGAGTGATTTTTCTATCCATAAGGACTCCTCATTCTCTGAAGATCGTCTGTGATTTATTTAGTATTGATTGTACTGTTGTCATCTGTGTTATCCTTTGTCTAATCTTGTCGATTCAGCGATGTTGATGCCGTTGCTGTCGTGTTGACAAATTTAACTGCTTTCGTCTTGCATGCAGTGTTTATATGGGGTCAGTGGAGGTGCCTTCCCAGCCACAATGTATCAAGGTTCCGGCTGGGACATACGAATTTGGGGCCAATGTCTTGGACCCTAAGGTACGTAAGTCGTGGAGAAAACCGCTTATTTTCACTGTGATCCTATGCTTAGTGGTTTTCAGTGTCATCCATCTATTTTGTCCTGGGTGTGATCCCATGCTTAGTGGTTTTCAGTATCATCCATCTCTTTTGTCCAGGGCTTCACTGAGCTGATGGTGGAACTCGTGGGCAGTGATAATTAATGTGCCTCTCAAAATTGACGGCTTCTTAAGGGAAAGTAGTAGTAGTAGTAGTAGTAGTAGTAGTAGTAGTAGTAGTAGTAGTAGTAGTAGTAGAAGAAGAAGAAGAAGGAGAAAATGAGAAGAATGTCTACCCGAGAACCATGAACAGTGAGAACCACTAAGCGGAGACATTTGTGCTTTGATGTGTTCCACTCCCCAATTCGATGTTCTGATGACCGACCAGTCAGATCTGCTGGCTCAGTTTCTCAGCTGCAGGCTGTTGGAAAGAAAGAAAAGACCTGTATGTGTGTGGGTCATGCTGGCTTTGCAGTGGCGCCTGTATGTGTGTGGGTCATGATGGCTTTACAGTGCCGCACCTGTATGTGTGTGGGTCATGCTGGCTTTACAGTGGCGCACCTGTATGTGTGTGGGTCATGCTGGCTTTACAGTGGCGCACCTGTTATGTGTGTGGGTCATGCTGGCTTTGCAGTGGCGCACCTGTATGTGTGTGGGTCATGCTGGCTTTGCAGTGGCACCTGTATGTGTGTGGGTCATGCTGGCTTTGCAGTGGCATCTGTATGTGTGTGGTTCATGCTGACTTCGTAGCGGCCAGGATGAATGCCTTTCTCAGGAATGTTCCTGGATGTGCAGAGGCTCCCAAGACGTACATCTGATGGTCAGGTGCATCTGCCTTATTGTCCAGGTACATCCTGGTCATTGTGAACGATCCAAGACTTATGTAGGGAACTGGGAAATCTCCCTGGAAAAAGAAAACCATTCTGAGAATGTTCTCCGTGGAGCCCCGCCCCGTGCAAATCAGAGGTGGCAACTGGTACTTTCAATTGATGGTTGAGGATCTTAATCCACCGGTACTTCCTAAAGTCGTGCCCGTTAACAAGCCATGATTTTAGGAAACGTACGGGCCTCTACAGGAGCGCCCAAATTCATCCGACTAGAGACGTTTCTACTCTGAGGGGAGGGTTGGGGGTACTCGTCCTTGGGAATGCCGAGGGGGTGTTGATCTGTCTTTCTGTGAATCTGGAGGGGAGCCAATTCATACAATCGAGGAGGAATATAAGCACGTGTTTGCCTTGTTTATGATACAAAGAAGGGGGTTGACTTGTTCTTTTCTGAAGCTGATTTTGGGATGCAGTGGATACGAGCAGAGATGCATATATATTACCTAATGTCAGGCATGACTTGTGGAATTCCGTGGTTGCTGTTTTCTATGTGCTCCGCCTCTCGTGACCTGGGCAGATGATGCTAGTTGGTCGCATTTTAACAGATGGAAGAATGAGTGCAAGGGTGAAGTACGACGTGAACGACTTCTTGTCTTGCAAACTGAATGGTCTGGTATGTCGTTGAGCTCTCTGAGCCCCTAACCCCTGCAGCCCATCGTACCCACTTGTCCACACCCTCATAATGACCCCTGTACCCTTTTCTGACGACCCCAAGCCTTTCTTTTTCCACAGTGATCTTTCAGCTTCCCACTTTCATTGATTTCCCGTGCAGTTTTTTTTTTTTTTGGTTGAGTTCCGGATACACAAACAAAAACCAATAGTACTGGCAATGCATCCTGCATAAAAATATATACAAGGAGGATGTATACAGGGTTGAATTCTTTTTCCCGAATCAGTGTATTAAAAAAAAGGAAATTCGAAGAAAAGTATTGGAGGTTATTTTTTGTGTTATTAAAATGAATGCGAATCGAAATGGAATCTATCTTCATTAGAATCAATCATTCAATCATTTTTTTAAATTTATCATTCTGTTTATTTTTGTGAAGTTTCATTCACACGGATATATTCTTCTAATAGATTTGTGTATTATCAATTAATAAAGTAATTATTTTATAAAATAAACGGAAATATAGATTAAGATTGCTGAATAAATATTGTTATTGTTGAGCTTAGATGAGAAGGAACAATTATTACTACACAAATAATTATAGAGTTAGGAAATATTTAATGGAACAAGAATAAACACCTGAAATGAAGAATTCAGTCAAAATCAAAGATTTTATTTACAAGATTTTATTTGATTCAAAGGACATTTTCTTTTTACGTTGTCTTATTGACAACTTATTTTTTCTTCTTATAATTTCGTTGAAGAATAAGGGCCATAGCTCAGCGGTAGAGCGCCTCGTTTACACTTGCGTTAATGTGTTTAAGCCTATGTTACCGTGCCGGACGTCCTGGACCCTCCCCTAACCGTACGGGGTTGTGCGGTCGGACAACCAGTCGGACGTCCTCCCGGGGCAGTCTGTCCGAGCCCGAACTCTGGAAAAAAAAATCAAAGAAATCCGAAAAAAAGTAAAAAGAACTCTGTTATGCAGAAAAATACATTGAACAGCTTTTGTCTTGGGGTCACATCGATGATTTCTTGTTGATCCTTGTGGCACAGTAGATACAATGCCCCATGTGGTGGGATCAGTGCATTATGATACCTAGTGCTCGAGTGATGGGATCAGTGCATTATGATACCTAGTGCTCGAGTGATATGACCCATTTGAGAGCTCAAAGGAGTGATTGTGTATTGGTTGCATCACTGGTAGGCCGTGGAGCATGACTGTTTTCACAAGCAAGCAGATGTTCATACTGGTGCTGTTCTGTTGCTCGTGCATTTGTGCTGGGACTGTTTTTGTCTCCTGTCTGCAGTTGACAAATGAGCCACATTTCTCGCAAGCTGTCTGTGACATTGACATGAAGGTAAGGACTGTTTCATCTCGACCACTATGAAAATTGATGGTGTAAGAAAATCTATTCCATCCATGGTCCTGCCGGGCCCATTACCTGGACCGTTGCGTGAACATAAGGAGTCCGCCATCCGTGGTGGTGGCATGGATGAAAAGTTGAGCAAAGGTCTGAATGGAACTTTTAAGCAAAAAAGTCTGCGTGACACTTGGGCAATGCACATGTAGCCTCCAGCTGACACCAAATGTCAGCGAACATGATGTCATTCATTACTACATGCCCCCTCCTCGTCGTTATATCCCCCATTCTCCCCTGCCCAATGCCTACCCCATCCACCTCCTCATCCTGCTGTGTGTGTGTGTGTGTGTGTGTGTGTGAGAGAGAGAGAGAGAGAGAGAGAGAGAGAGAGAGAGACGGATGGCTGCCTTCCTCAGACGGTCTGATGCCACCTGGCCTCCTTCCATCCCCCCCTTTCCCTGTTGTCAGCCGCATTCCCCATGCTCGTTGTTGCATACCCAGAGAAATGTATATGTTGCAGGACCAATGAGTCACTAATGTGAGGGGAAACAACAAGGCAAAGCAGCAGAAGACTGGAAGAAGAAACTCTCCTCTCTCTCTCTCTCGCTCACTCTCTCTCACTCTCTCTCTCTCTCTCTCTCTCTCTCTCTCTCTCTCTCTCTCTCTCTCTCTCTCTCTCTCTCTCTCTCTCTCTCTCTGCTTTAACCAGATACTGGCCAGTAAAAGGCGAAGTCTTGAGCTGATGCAGATTGCAGGTGGAGACCGGCGTCATGCCGGAGCTTAAAGCCAAGCTATGGCGCCCAGGTGTCTAGCTCCAACGCTGTGCTGCAGCTCGTAACCTCACTTCTTTGTTTGTCTACTCTACCTCCTAGTCCACTAGCGCTAATCCTAGTGCTGCTCCTCTAGCGCTGCTCCACCAGCATAGGGTTGCAGTGAAACTGAGGCACTTTGTGTCTGGGACTGAGTGCTGGCCTAGCTATATACTGCTGGGCCTACTGGAAGTCCGCTCTGCATGCATCTGAAACTGGCGGATCTAGTGTCTGATCGATGGTCCCAGAGGTGTTCCTCTTTGTTTTTGGCTTGAAATACAGACCTGAGTTCGGATTCCAATTGATTTACCTGTGGTCATTCAGATCAAATATGATTTCTCAAGGCCGTCGCCCTGTTATCAAGAAAGAAAAAAGAAACAGAAAGAACCAAAAGAAGTAGAAAAGAAAATCGATGTCTTTTCGAACATGGGCTCCCAATAATAGTTTATGTTTCTGATCTCTGGTGAACGTTTTTCTCCCATCCTCGTTGGTGTAGAGAGAAAAAGGGAAAAGTAAGAACACAGGAAACAGGAAAGAAAAGAAAAGAAAAGAAAAGAAAAGAAAAGAAAAGAGAATTGTAATTAGTTTGCTTCTCCAACACAGGCTTCCAATAACCGTTTATGTTTTTCTTCATTGATGTACCGTGTAGAAGTTGTTCATCCCTCTTCATTGATGTACCCTGTAGAAGTTGTTTCGGTCCAACACTAAGGCGGGACTGCCTGGATGGCCGTTTATCTCCCACAAACCCGCCAACTTGGGATGCCACTAATGAACAACAATATCCACCATATGTAAAAAATAATAAAAATGCAGGGGCTGGTTGTCCTTGAACCGTCAACCTCGGGCTGAAGCTGCCCCTGGAGCAAATGATCTTAACCAAGAAGTTCCATGTTAAGTGGGGGCACACACACACACACACACACACACACACACACACACACACACACA
>BFEA01000072.1:3205244-3222908 GCA_003427395.1 Chara braunii | reverse complement strand
GAGAGAGAGAGAGAGAGAGAGAGAGAGAGAGAGAGAGAGAGAGAGAGAGAGAGAGAGAGAGATCACCGACGAAAAACAACTGCTGCTGATGGAACTTGCGCAATGTTTTTAAACTTTTGCTGGTGCTTATCTTTCCAAAATCTGTCATACAACTGCATTTTTATTTTGTACGTTTGCTTACCTCCGTATTCTCCCCCCTCCCCCTCCCCCCCCCAAACACTGACCCATGCCGGCCCCTCTTTGCCATGTACGCCTACTCCAAACGTGATAACAATCATGTTTGAGGTCAGCTGTCCTCTTTCCAAATTCCGTCCCTTGCTTTGCCTACTTCATTTCCCGATTTTCTTCCTCAGTTGAAACAATGGTTCCTTAATGTTCTGGCCTTATGTTCGAATGCCGGTCAACACTGCCCTCAGACATCACCTTCAGCTTTGTGGTTTCCTCTTATGTCTTGACCCCACACCCACCCTTATCCTCCCTCTCCCAGTGATTTTATCATCAAACATACTCCTTTTTGAAGCGGGCGAAGCCATGCTGGTACTTCTTGTTTGGACTATTTCTTGACCAGTGTGTGTGATCCTTACGCAGCGTCTATTGTTCGGGCTAAGTAGTCTTAATCATACTCCTTTTCTGGCATAGTGAGGGTTCTTTACGCGATCTAGGGAAGTCTATTGACGCCATCCCTTCTCAACGCTCCAATTCCGTGCATGGTTGATAATGTTGAAGATGAGAATGATACGGTGATGATGCTAACAATGAGGATGGTGATGTCAATAGTAATTACCGCAAAGAAGACGAAGACAGCAAAGAAGAAGAAGAAGAAGAAGAAGTGGTCGTGACCCTCATCACAGGCAGCTCTATCAGTACTTGTTAAGGTCTTCATCTAATGGTTGATATGGTCTGGTTGCTGTTTCTTATGTTGCAGGGTTCAACATTTCAGGGGCAATTGAAGCTGGGTAACAACGCATTTTATGGCGCCAACTACATTCAGGTGTTTGTTTCTTGGCAATGCACCTGTTATGTGTTTTTGCATCTTCTTCCTTTGTCTTTTCTGTACCAGGTTTTTTCTTGTGAGGTGTTATGATCCATGTACCTTGTTACACACCAGTGTGACACACCCACAAATGTACCTTCCAAATAAACCGCTCAGAGCAGCCAATCAACTTGAACAATTCGTGATGCACTCACAAATTCATGTACATTGTTGCTCGCCAGTGTGAAACACGCCCACAAATGTATTTTCCAAATAACTCAAACCACACAGAGCAGCCACTCAACTTGAACAATCTGTGATGCACTCACAAATGAGAACTGGGCCAGAGAGTGTAGTCGAGATCTCCCTTCCTTCACCTCCCCCAAATGTACCTTCCAAATAAAAGCCAGTCAACTTGCATAATTTGTGATTCACTCACCACGGAGAATTGGGATAGAGAATATAGTTGACACGTTCCTTCGTCCCCCTTCGGTACGTGTCCCCACACAGTTATTATCATAGTCTGAATGGGCACATGGTTTTGCCGCAACACTAAGAATCAACAACCTTGAACTGCCTTAAAGAAACGACTTGTATTTGTTATGTTATCAAATATATTTATCTTGATACTCACACACACTCACACACACACACACACACACACACACACACACACACACACACACACACACACACACACACACACACACACACACACACTAGCGTCTAGCCCTCATGAGTAGCCACTTAGTAACCCCCACCAACTTTCTTCTACCCTAGAAGGGCTAGCACCACTCCCTCTACCGCTTCCCAATACTCGGAAGGGCGGTCAGCACAAGTGCATGTCTCTCACAGTAGTAAAGGGAGTCGAGGCGCAACCTCCTTCATTCAGCGTTCAGGCAGCCGAGCGGCATCGTCCTCAATCTGTTTGACTGGACTGGGGCTGGACTTACATATCGGATGCCCAACAAGTCAGCGGACCTCTTGGCCGGGATAAAAGTTTCCATCTGCCGGTACCGCCATATCTGTCCACTTTCAAGGCAGGGTACAGCGGAAAGCTCTGGTGCCTGGGTTCATATTTAGGCCTACCAGGAGACGGCCAAAACCTTTTTAGAAAAATATGTACCGATATGTCCCAGTGGAGGAAATTGCTGAAATATCTCCGATGACAATTGCAAGAATGAACAATGGTAAACTAAAAATTTTCGGAAAACCAAGGACAAAATTGAAAACAGTGCAAAACACACATAAACCTGCAGAATTTACAGTATGATACAGCGTGCTGGTTGCTGCAAAACCGTGGGTTCTTGCAGAATCTTATGCATCTGCATGACTGTAGGTGACGGCCAAATATGCGCCGATATGTTCCAGTGGAGGAAATTGCCGAAGTATCCCCATTGGCAATTGCAAAATTGAACGACGGCAAACAAAAACCTTTCAAAATAACAAGCACAAAATTCGAAACACACATCGATCTGCAGAAGTTACAGTATGGTAGAACCTGCTGGTTGCTGCAAATCCGTGGGTTCTTGCAGAGTCTTATGTGACTGCATGATTGTGGCTTTCTCCCTGTCGTGAGTTTGTCACTTTGGTGGATGCTTTTGAACATTTTTTTGGAAATGATGTGTGATGTCAGTCTGCAGCACTATAGAAACTGACAATCGCCATGAGGAATGGCCCAGATTGCAGGCTGATCAGAATCACGGAAGGCACAGATCCCCACACCGATGGTAAAAGTTCTGATCGGACGGCAGTCTGGGCCGTTCGTACGGTCAGACGACCTGGATAGCAGGACAATCAAAATTTCTTTCTGACGGGCCCGTGATGCAGGGTGTCCATTTGTGCGAATGTTTCAGATCGGCGTGCGAAGTGTACCTGTGCTAGACGAGTAATACCCTATGCCCCACGAGACCTAATGCAGGCGACCTGCCCTGCTGCCAACTGGATCCTTCCCTATGCCAGTAGTGCTCCTGCCATGCAGCCTGCCATACGCAACCTACCTACCGTCTCTCTCGGTGCTACATGAACTGGTGCAATGTGCTTTGTGCTTCGGTTCAACGTCCTTCGGCTTTGGAGCTATGCGCTACGTGGTTCGTGCTCTGCGACCTGTCTGTCTGTCTGTCTGTCTCTCCAACGTGGATTGGTACTTCGTGCTGGTGCTACGTGATACTTGAATGGTGCAAGGTGAATCAGTGCTACACGCTATGAGCTATGTGAATTCGTGCTACGAATCGGTCCAACGCGCTTGGAGCTGCGTGCTACGCACTCTCTCTCTGTCCTCTCTCTCTGTCCTCTCTCTGTGTCCTCTCTCTCTGTCCTCTCTCTGTGTCCTCTCTCTTCCCCCTCTCTCTCTCTCTCCTCTCTCTGCCGCATGCGATGTGATCTTGGTGCTTGTGCTACATGCTACGTGAACTTGGTGCTTTGTGCTACGTGCTTTGAGAGCTTGGTGGAACTGTGAGTTTGTGCTCCTCTCCCTCTCTCTCTCTGTTCTCTCTCTCTGTTCTCTCTCTGTTCTCTTTCTTTGTTTTTCTCCCCTCTCTCTCCTTACATGTACGTGCTTCTTGAACTTGGTGCTTCGTGAACTAGTGCTTCATACATTACAAGACCTGGGTAGCAACAGTGGCACTCTTATGAGTTTCGCCGACTTCGGACAACTCCCCTCGGTCAATTGTCAATCACACCATCCAGGCCCAGTGGACTGGGACTCACACACACAGACACTCAAGTGCGCACAGACACATTACATATATAGAAGATCAGTTGATCGGAAAAAATATACTCATAAAACACAGCATACTCGGAATCGGAATCTTCAATAAACAGATCAACGGGACACTGGGATAGCATTTTTTTTCTCATAAAAGGTCAGAGTTATCAAACTGCAACTGTGTGGGTCATTTCAGACAGCCGACTGTCCCAAAGAAAACCCTCGCACTAAAAGAACTGTGGCATTCCCTCCTATTTTCATGCAAGCGAAGCCGGAACAGGTCATCTACTTGGGTATAATTGCGTGTCCAGGGGCAGGTTTTATGTGTGATGAGACTTCACGAGGCATTAGAGTTTACATTATCATATGACTCTGAGCAGCTCAATCTTAAGATGGACATGGATGGTACAGATGGCTGTCTGCCTTGTCATTGAGAGGGTGATGGAAATGGTTTTTTATGTGTGATGAGCCTTCATGAGGCATTATAGTGTGTATGCTATTATGTGACACTGAGAAGCTCAATGATAAGATGGACATGGATGTTTACAAATGCCTGTCTACGCTGTCAGGTAGAGGGTGATCGAAAACAGTGATAAAAGGCTCCGTTCTTGTGGAGGGCTCAGTAAGAAAGGGGTTGGTCGAACAGCGGTAACAGGCCTGGGCATAGGTATCTAACTGGGGGGGTGCTGTAGAGTGGATTTTTGGCTTAGCATGTGCGTCCGGTTGTGCAATCTTCATCCTTGTGCCTTGTGCATTAAGGTGGCAGATATTTTTGTTCACTCGGGTAGAAGTTTAGATTTCTGAATTCTGTTATAAATATAACTATCGGCAGCTGGATGAATAGCTACAGCTTTATTTGACTGTGCTTTTGATGTGCTGCTGATTTGTACAAGTGGCTGGTCATTGTGATGTACAGAGTGTGACTCCTCGTCTTGCACTTGGTGGGGAGGCGTTCTGGATCGGAAGGCAGAGAAAGTGGGGGTACGCGTTTGCAGCACGGCATGCAACAGACAAGGCTGTAAGTTGCACTCCAAAGTTCTGAACTCGTTCTGAAGGAAGATTGGAAGGACCCCTGCTTTGAACAAAATACTGCAAGGTTCCAACTCCCCACTTATCTCCCTGATGAATCTGCATTCCTCTGCATTCCTCTGCATGGCTCTGTTGTGCACTTGTGCCCTGCACCTGTTTTTTTCCTTACAACATCGGAAGCCGGGGCAGTGTATTAAATGGTAGCATGCCTATTTTTATGACCCGCCTCTCTTGCTGTCCTTGTCCGGGGTCCAGTTGAAACCAGTTGCGAGAGGCGATTGTGAGACCTAATCGCAAGTTGCTGTCTTTCAGATATTGGCGATATCGACAGGCTATCAAAACCAACAACAGCTGTGGATGGACCATGCTGACCTCAGTAGTAATTGAAGTGATACAAGTCAGTAACAACATAGTTATCGTTAATGATTTACTAATAAGCTGTGTTGTTGAGTTGTGTAAGGAAGCACACAAAGAGCTGGAAAAAATTTCGAGATGCGAAAGTCCACAGAAGACAAATCATGAATGAGCTGGGTTCAAAGCAGAATGCTAATTTGCCAAAGCCAAGATCACACCAAATCAAGAACACAATGAACACTGAAGTTTCTTGGCAATGAAAGCCCTGTGCACGCTTCCAACGATCAATACAACAACCATGTAGTAGCCTTACTATGGTGTCTGTTACATGGCCCTACCATGATGTGACTGTCTAAGGCACTCTCTCTTCCTCAACCTGCTCATACTAGACTAGCACCTGTCAGCCAGATGTTGATGAAGAGTCTGATTACATGAGGCACTCCTTGGTCAACACCAGGTAAGAATCCACCAGTCCCCACAGTGCTCCTTCCCTGATCTCCTCCTGCACTTGCAGCCCTCTCCCAGGCCAGGGACGCAGGACTAAGATTTGGGCCTGCAATCAGCACCATCAATTGGACGCTAGATCGGATTGTCCTGAGCGTAGACCGTGTAGAGTCCAGCCAGGCTGAGTGGTATATAGCTGGGTCAGTCTTTCAGTTTGAAGACATTCTGGCTATTCTGGCTGGAGCATCACTTGGGCAACCAGGCGCGACGTGCTGCTGGAGTCAGTTCGTATCTTTGAGTCTTCTACTGTGCTACATTGCATCATGTCCTTTCTTTTCTGGATGTGCATTGCTTATTGGTTGATCGCATTGTTTGTCCTGAGTCCTACACTTCACATTGGTGCTCCTTCGGATCTGCGCATTGCTCATCTTCAGATTAGCATGCATCATTCTCTCTCCCTCCCTCTCTCTGTATTCTCCCTTCTGTTTCGCCCTCTCGTTCTCTCTCTGTCTGTGTCTATCTGCCAGACTGGCTGTGTGCTTTTGTGCTCGCACCTTTTTGTATTCCTCGTGCTGCTTTTGTTCATATTGTTGTTTTTTTCTTTTTGTGCTTTTCCTTAGAACTTCTTGCTTTCCTTCTCTTGCAACTGTCCAAACAATTTAAGCTCCTCCCACTTACTCAACTATTTATAACATCTTCACTAATGCGGGTTACCCACGCAGGTGAAGCTGCATGGGGGGTCTGCTTGTGAGCATTAAAATGATTATTTAAATTTATTTTCCCTTTTCTTGATCAGTCTGGATTTCCTGGCACCGCTGCCAGAATGTCAAGGCCCAGACCGCCTAACAATCAATCTTGTGAGAAGCTGCGTAGCATCGTTTTTGCGTTTGGAGGCGAACCCGAATGTGTTCGGCCGAATGCGAACTAGCGCCCAGAACCCTCCGAACGCGAACATAAAAAAAATATTAAAAAAGAAGTCTCAGAAAAATCTGGAAATATATATATGTCATGTAAAACAACAATACAAGCAACTTTTGCCTTGGAGTCATGTTCAAATTCTTAGCCAAACGTGAGTTAATAATAAAAAACCGAAAAAAAAACGTATATAGAATATTATATATTATATATTTTTTGCGGAAAAAATATGTTCGCCCGATTGCATTCGCGAGCTGTTCGCGCGAGAACGCGGAGTGGCGCGAACACGTTCGCCGTGCTACACAGGTGAGAAGATTCTTTTTGACTTTTTTTTTTTGTCAGATGAGAGTGAATCAATCATCAGAGGTAATTGGCCCCAGTGAGCAGTTCTAGTGTCCGTGCATCTGTGAGCCACGAAATATCGCCTCATGTTATTTTCAGAAGATGTCAGCTTCTTGTTGTGTTGGAATTTGTCTCTGGTGTCTCCTTGCTTCTTGCTAGTGTGAATGTGAGAGTTGGGTGCTTTGGTTGGGGTGACTGAAATTTAGAACTTTATATTGAACGAAGTCACAAACTGCTGCAGTGCTTCAACAGGATAATGCAATCAGCTGGCAAAAGGCTGTTCTGTTCTCCTTTGCTTCATGTTCTCTCGTCTTGAGGATTTCAGGACGGATTCTGAAAGGCTTTTGCATTTCCCTTGTCTGGTCTCTTGTCCGGCTTCCAGCCCAGCTGAGAAAAAAATGGGCATTGGCAGGCATGTGTGGTGGGGACTGTGTTTTGGCTGAAATCAAGGTCATTGATAAGAGGTGTGCGGGCATTCCTACCTGAGTCATCGAACTCGTACCTTCTTATCTGAGGTCAGACTCAGTAGGGGTTTAATGATTTTAATCACATGGGCATTGGCAGGCATGAGGAGGTCGTCAGTTTTATCTCTCAATCTTGGTGCTTCTGTTTGTTCGTTTGTGTGCTTGTGGCGGTATGTGTCCGGAGTGACCTCACAATCCACTATGCTCAAATATATGTGTGATTGAAGGATGATCTGCTGTGGTGGGTGCCATTTGTGTATCGGGCATGTGTGTATGTTTCGTTTTGCCTTTGGGTCTATATGTTTGTGCCCCATCTTTTGGCAATTTGCAAGAACAGTTTTCAGTTGCTCAGGTAGCGAGTACTGGAGGTGTGTCGCTAACGTATGCGCAGAAAGTGTCAGATAAGGTACGCAGCTGTCTGCCCTGCTCGTTTGTATGATGTATGCTGATCATTGTGCTTTGACTTCGCACAGTGCCAAGAGGGAGGTTGCATTTGGATTCAGGACTATCCTTGCCGGGCATCTAATGCACAGTGACGTTTGTTGGTTGCATGTTTCATACTTTTGTATGACATGCTTTGCCAAGTATAATTTGCTCAAAATAATGCATGTGGCTCATTTTTACGTAATCGAAGTGCCATTGTCCCTACTGGAGGACAACCATCATTGTTATGCTTCTTTGCCTAGTGCTCCGCAAATGTGTTTCCCTAGTCCATTTTACATCTTCCCAGATTTCTGGTAAACCTTGCCGAGTTAAAGTGTGGACCGAAGACCCCGCTCAACCCCCACCTTTTTTACTGTCCATTGAACTAGAAAGGAAAACCGATTCAAACTTTAAAAGCCCGTTTTCTTTTTCCTTAACCTTTCTTGATTGGTAACCTTTTTTTTTTTTCTTTTTTTTTTGTTTTTTGAAGTTAGTCCGATGGACCGCGGACCAGATATTAAACTGATCACAACAGATACCACACTTTATCTTAGCCAAAAGGCTGAGTAAAGTATTCTCTTCTTCGTTGGTAACTAACCATTATGGTGTGGCCTTTTTATTGTCCATCTGCGGTGTGTGAAGGGAGGTTTACTGATGGAGGATGGGGGCGAGAGGGAGACTGCGGACGGAGGGTGGCTGATGTGGAGGGAGGAGATGGCGAGAAAGGAGAAAGGGAGACTATTTGGAGGGAGGGAGACTGATGGAGGAAGAGAAAGGAGAGAGTGAACCGCTATGGCGGAGCAAGGAGGTGAAAGAAGCAGCGCTATTGCGGAGCACGAAGAAGAGGAGGACGAAGAAGAAGAAGAAGAAGAGGACGAAGAAGAAGAAGAAGAAATAGAAGAAGAAGAAGAAGAAGAAGAAGAAGAAGAAGAAGAAGAAGAACAACAACAAGAAGAGGTGAGGGAGACTATGGAGGAGGAGGGAGGGAGACTGATAAGGAGGAGGGGGGAGGGAGACTATGGCAGAGGAAGGGAGATTGATGTGGAGGGAGAGAGGGAGCTATGGCGGAGGAAGGAGAGAGGTAAGTACGTGGAGGGAGGTTTACTGATGGAGGATGGGGGCGAGAGGGAGACTGAGGACGGAGGGTGGGTGATGTGGAGGGAGGAGATGGCGAGGAAGGAGAAAGGGAGACTATTTGGAGGGAGGGAGACTGACGGAGGAAGAGAAAGGAGAGAGGGAACCGCTATGGCGGAGCAAGGAGGTGAAAGAAGAAGCGCTATGGCGGAGTACGAAGAAGAGGAGGAGGAAGAAGAAGAAGAAGAAGAAGAAGAAGAAGAGGACGAAGAAGAAGAAGAAGAAGAAGAAGAAGGGACAAAAGAATGTAAAGAAGAAAACGAAGAACTGAAGACAGTGAGAAGAGGAGGAAGAAGAAGACGACGATGGCGTGGATGGAGGGCCACAATGATGGTGTGGCTGGAGGGCGATGACTATGGCACAGCAGGAGGGCGGCAGGGCAACGACGACAATGGCAAGGAGGACCGCGGCACGGCGACGATGGCGAGGACAACGACGGCAAGGTGATGACAAATTAGCACGGGGAGGAGTCCGGCGGAGGGCGCAGAGCCGCGCGCGAAGTCCCGAGATTTGAATTCAAAATCTTAGGACTTCGACGCCGTCAATCAATGCAGATCAATGGCCTAGGCGAAAAGAAAAAAAAAACATGAAACGGGGCCTACCGACCCCGAAAAATTTTGCGGCCACCGCCAAATTTTTTGTTTCCCTCTGGGCCATAGGCCCGCGGCACAATTTTTTTTTTGTTGGTGGTTTGTGGGGGCGGCGCTGAGGGGGCCCGGGTGTCTGGCCGGGGGGGTTGCACGGCCAGGCGCCCCGAGTGCCCTTCCGGGCGACCTGGGGTGGCCCGTGCGCCCGGGCTGGAAAGCTAGCTCACTAATATGTAATTCAGCACTAATTCCTTCCTTTTTCCTGTTTTCAGTCTTTGCAAAGACCAGGGTCAAGATTCACACAGGACAAGTCTAGGGTTCATACCTTTTGGCCAAGAAAGTTCTAGGGTCAACAGCTGCACCGCTGGAAAGTCCTTAGGGTGGTGTTTCCGGTGTCAAGGGCCGAAACAAGGTGCTCAGGGCCTCCGAAGTGGAAAAGAACAGTTGGCCCCTACGCGGGCCAGAGAAGTCAGAGAGTCAAAGATTTCTCAGGATCCAACCAGCCCCCCTGAGATCTCACGCATATCCAAAGGCTCAGTGCAGTGTCCAGAAGTTTCCAAGGCCCGCCGGTCCAAGCACACACCAGTGGCCGCCAGCAAATCTGGTCCACACAGATCGCGTTAAGTTGTGTTTCCGAATGACTGCCAAGTGTCGGTGGCAACCTTGTGTCTCGATGGTGACGCCCGAGGTATGAGTGATGAAGGAATTAAGTGGCGCTGGATATGCTTACAGAATTGACCTTTTGGCAGAGAAATAGACCTTGAATGCATTTCTTGATAAACTGGTCATTGTCCCAATCTTTTCAACAGATGCAAATCACTGGTTGCAAAAGGAAAGCCCTGTCACCGACCACAACCACTGCACTTCAGACGGATTAGCTGCTGTGTGTGTGTGTGTCAGAGAGAGAGAGAGAGAGAGGTGGGCAAGAATCACGGTCCAAGTGCAGTCTGAGAATGTTAGCAAGCCTGAAATGCCTCCTTTGTTTCCAAAATTGGCAACACAATGAATACATTCTGTTTCTTTCGAAGGTTTTTTATGTCCCAGCTTTCTCTGAACACCTGCATCCTCTTCAGGATGCATTTCTACATAACATTGTGGGATTTCGTCCGTGTTTACCTGCTCATTGCATTTCTGTTTTCAGTACTTCCCCGTTTCATTTGACCAAATGTCGTTGCTTGAACTGTCGTGAAGTGATGCCATGATCAAATTTGACCATTCTCTGCATTTCCTACTGCAAAGAACAATTAAAACTGAAATATATCCATTTTTGGCATGTTCCGTTCCCTGTTCCTGTACTGTGATGGGCACCCCTCAAGAAACTCCATTCCTTGTTGGTATCTTCCGAAGTTCAAGTTCAAATTCAATTCGCGCAATATTCCCGTTAGCCACTAACAAGTTCTGTCCATCTCTCTGATATGTGCAAGCTGCTGTGGCTCCTACCGGCATCCGTACATTCTCGAAACACTACCCTCCCCTCCCCTCCTCCCTCTCCTAGTCATTAGTCTTTCTCCCTACTCAGTTTGACACGATCCTACTCCTTTTCCCTGCCACCCATACAACGGCGTCATGAGTTATCGCTTTCACTTACCATGTTGTTACTTCTGGGAATTCGTCGTTCACACTGTCAGAAAAAGACAGGTGAGGCATCCTGCCACCCTCGTTCCCATTCCTGCCCTGTTTTCTTTGATCATTTGTCATACCTCTGTGTCGCATGCTACAACAAATAATCCACCGCCGCAACCACAGATACTCCTTTCTGTTGCAATACTTGGGTTCCAAAAGACTCCAAATTTCACAACCTCCGACTACAGCATCACTCCTCGTCCTTACTCTAGCGGGCGAAGCCACGCAGGCTCATCTTGTTATTCATTACGACTTGTTTTATCTTTTGGATTGTTTCCAGGTATCACTTGCCACAGAATTCATGTTTAACCGGCAGTCAAGGGAATGCTCAGCTTCAGTTGGTTATGACTGTTTGCTTCGACAGGTCAGTCACCTTGTCCGTTTTCACTGTACCTTCCTCCCTACATATATCTCTGTATGTTATTTCTGTCTGCCTCTGTGTCTCCCACTGTCCCTCCCTGTGAGTCTCTCTGGCTCTCTCTCAGTGCCTCTCCCTGTGGCTCATTTGTCTCTTTCTGTTGCTTTCCTCCCTACATATATCTCTGTATGTTACTTCTGTCTGCCTCTGTGTCTCCCACTGTCCCTCCCTGTGAGACAGTGTGAGTCTCTCTGGCTCTCTCTCAGTGCCTCTCCCTGTGGCTCATTTGTCTCTTTCTGTTGCTTTCTGCTCCTCTCTGTCTATATCTGGCTGTTTCTCTGTGCTGCCGTCCCTCTGCTTCGCTGTCTGTATGTCTTTGTCTGTCTGTATGTCCCTCTCTGAATTCCTCTCTGTGTCCCCTCTGTGCCTCTCTCAGGTCTTCTCTCTGTACCTCTCTCACTATGTGCGTCTCTTTGTGTTTCTTACTGTGCCCCTCTATTTCTCTCTCTTTCTTTGCCTCTCTGTCTCCGTGTTTGTGCATGTTTTGTTCCCCGCCCACATGAGCACATGGGGGCCGTTACAGATGAGAGCACAGCAGCCTGGTTACATGTCATGCAACAAATCTATAAGATTGGGAAGATGTATGTACTCTGGCCCGGAGAAATGCTGACAGCAGTAGAACTGCACAATACGTTTTGGCATTGTGGATGAGTTTGAATTACATCTGTGAGGATATCACGTGCACCTGATATCGGACGACAGGGTGAATAGCTTGGGATGAAAAGTTACTAATTCAAATAATCCGGATACGGCCCATGGGAAAACCTTTTTGGTGGTTCGCACCCAAACTTATCCCGTTTAGCAAGAAAGGCGTACCGGAAAATGAGCCACAGTCTTAATTATCCCCCAAATGATGACCTCAATTGGAACAAATGCAAAACATGGGAAGGGAAGTGTTATCTTATGTTTTAAAAGTGTAATTCTTTCACGATTTCACACAGGATTATTCTCCTGCTCTTGCATTCTTCTTCTTCTTGTTTTTTAAATTTAAAACAGGTCCTTATGGTCCTGGCTCCATATCCATTCTGGGAAGCGTCAGTCCGGTTCCTATTCCACCGGCAAGTCAGAATGAAACATTACATCATATACACCCTTACGCTTCTTTCCATCTGGCCGAAGGATCTCTGACCAGCATTGATTGCTCCGATATCGAAGGATCGACTGTCAGCTTACCTTTGCATCTACCTTTCCTCTCAGGTCCACTTGTCTGAACCTGCCAAATTTGTTTGAAGACCAAGAAAGATAAGAGACTAAGGCAACTTGCAATCTGAGATCGCCCTTGACTACTATGTAGCCTGTGGTGGTACTTGTACATCTGTTGGCTGACCTCTCAACCTTGTGCCCCCCCACTTCCGAGTTGTGCCAGTCTTTCCACTGTATGTGTGAGTCCTTTATCTCTGCCATTCTGCCCCCTGCCAGCCATACCTTAGAGAATTTTGCTATAATTCGCCGCAGTTGGTCCACATCATCTCTGCCATTCTGCCCCCTGCCAGCCATACCTTAGAGAATTTTGCTATAATTCGCCGCAGTTGGTCCACATCTTCTGGCAAGGAAAGTCTTGTTTTATGCCACTTGCATGAGATGTCTGCCTGAATCAAAGTCCTTGTCTCCGCCCACACCTTCTCCCTCGGAGTTGGAAGACCTTCAATGGTTCTGCAACACCTCTCCTTCCAGATGGATCACAGCGTTATCTTCCTAATCATTCCAAACCAGGTCCTCTCTGTCTCGTGGAATTGGGGAGGAATGTTAGTCCCTGATATATGGTGGACAAATGCATTCACTACGCTATTTTCTTCTCTCAATATTTTCTACCACCTTACACTGCTACCAGCTGCCTACCTACCGCGTGCTAACCAACCCCAGTATCTAGCATGGCAGAATTGCACGTGTATGCACCAGATATATGGGCGACATCTATCCACTCCACTCTGTGCGTGGAGGAGTACCCAAGCTCTCTAACCTCTAGCAAGGGATGGTGGGATTTACACCAATCCTGCCAAGACCATCCAGGGGGAGCAAGCCAACTATCTCAGCCCATGAGCCCAAAGCGTGCTGCTGGGGGCCGTGAGGAGTTGAACGGACGACATGGGGAATCAAACCCATGACCGCCTGAATGCCACTTGTGTGCTCTACCATCTGAGCTTTGTTTGCTTTGAATGGCCCTTTTGTTTGATATTGCTTAGTAACATTGCAGGCAGGTTTTGGAAGAGCATTTCTGGTTATCTGCTTATTGGAAACGTTACAAGGTTGTCACCTGCTGGACTTGGTAATGGAAGCTTTGGAAAGTGGGTACTTGCATGATTTCCGAGTTGTTCCTTGTCACACTACTTTTGGTTCGAGAACTTGTCACACTACTTTTGGAGTAGTCACACCAACCGTTGCTGCCCCTCGAACGGCCAGCCAACCGATTCACCCATCGGCACCTAGCTGTCAGCTCCTCTAGCCCCCCTATCCCCCTGGTCTCTCCCACCCTTCTCCCCCCTTCCTTTTACGCCCCCTCCCCCCTCCGCCCCTTCTTCCCCCCCAAATCTCCCCCTCCTTTCTCCCCACAAAACCCCAGCCCCTTCCCCAACACAACTTTCGCTGCAGACTTGAACTGCGCAGCAGTCCCAAACTCAGATTACAAAATAAAACAATCGGCAGACTGCGTATCAATCAGCCCAATCGGTGGGCTGTGGAACGGTTGGCTGTTGGCTGGTATGCAACCCTTGATGAGGGTTTTCTAGAAGTCTCCATTTGACATTGCTTATCCATGAAGAAGAATCACGCAAGTGGTCAAAAACTAGAATGAAAAAAGGTCTTCCTCATTGTTGTCCTTTTGGAGCCTGAAGGATGTTAAACCGCTGCTACCTGTTCTGGCTTGATGACTTTCCACGTTGTCACGAAACGTTCAGTTTTTCAGTTTGCCTGTCGGATTGGCAATGTGATGGCCGCAGCTTTTCCTTCTGTCTACTATAGAAGTTAGCCCAATTCAGCCTCTAGAGCCCATGTGGTGTGTGATGCCAACATACATAATTACAAGCAGTTGAACTGAAGCTTTTTGAGTTGTTGCAATTTTTTTGTGTACAGTGTCGACTGCGGGGGCGACTTGACACAAACGGGGTCGTGTCAGCGTTTTTGGAGGAGCGGATGAATGTTGGTGTTACGTTTGTTCTTTCTGCTGAGGTGATTTTCCACATTCGCATATGCCCTTTTGCTGCTTATGAGGTGGTCTTAATCATTGTACATGATTGCTGATTCTTTTTTGCATTAGGAAGTCATCTGCAAGGGTGTGCATCTGTGCTTGGCCCCTGCCCTTCATCAACCCTTCCCCAAACCAAAAGTCCAGAAGCAAGATGCGCCGGTTAACACACTGGCCATTTCTGGATGTGTACGGGGCTGGCTACACCCAGTTGAAGTCATTCATGATGAAAGAACTGTCAGAGGTTCACTGAAGGGTCTCATGGACTGGTCGGGTTTAATGCAAAGCTATTTACAGGGGCCAACTTGGTTTTGTTAGATCACATGACATGTCTTTATTTTTCTTCTTAATGTGGGAATTGAAAGTTTTGAAACTAATACCAAATTTATCTGCTCTGAATAGTGAAGCTTAAACCACCATTCCTGACACCTCCTTCGTCCGCACTGCCCCAACAACAGAAACTCGCAGCTGTATACACGCCATGAAAATGAAGAGTCATGTACGACCCAGTAGGAGTAGGGCTGTAATATGAAGTGGGCCCCGTTAAGCCTCTCCTTTGAAAATTTGGAGTTGTGCGGATGCACAGCATGACGTTTGAGGTTTATGAAAATACAAAGAAAGACCAGAAAACAGCAGCACAAAGAAAGACCAGAAAGAAAGACAGACCTCGCATGTGCACCACTGGCAAACTTGAAGCATTTGTGTGCATTTGTTGCAAAGCTTGTGGGTGGTGGGTGGGTGTGTGCATTTGTGTGCATGTTTTTTTTTCTTTTTTCTTGTTGCTATGGGCAAGAGAGAGAGAGAGAGAGAGAGAGAGAGAGAGAGAGAGAGAGAGAGAGAGAGAGAGAGAGAGAGAGAGAGAGAGAGAAAGCATCTGTGTTTATTTTGTTTCTGTTGAAAGCGGCCCGGTCTTCGCACATAATCATGGACCAGGCAGTCCTCGCTCTGATATGATGCGGACTGTAGCACAAGAATTCGCAGGTAGTAGGCTCCTTTTTTCAAAGAGGAAAAATAAAAAAGGGCAAACTTTTTGTTGCAGTTTCTCAGCGGGCTTTATCACTTAGTCGGACATTTCTGTAATTATTTTAATCTGGATCCGGCCGGAAATCAAAACTCAGGCTGAAGCAGCAGGGTTTCTCTGCAAATCCCCCTAAACGACAACAATCTCCAAGACTCGTTTTGCAGAGGTGGAGAAGAACCGTCACCAAGCTTTGCCGAAGCGCCAGCGCGACCTTTGGTGTCGCCAGCCATTTTGGTCTGATGGGGCCTGGCCTCCGAAGAATGCGGTATAGGTTATACTGCATCTGTAGGAGGTTTTGAGTTTGCCTGTGAAAGGTAGCCACTCAGCCCTCAACAGGTTTTTTGGCTTAAAGTTTTAACTTTTAAGTCTTTAACTGCCTGCTGTAAGAATTTTGCCTGAGACTGGTACTGCTATTACTGGCAAAAACACCGGCTCTCAACTTTTAGGCCGCTTGCCCATAGCTGAGTCCAGTCTGGCAGGTTGGTTTAGAATTATAAATAGACTAGGACCGGCATGCTACAGGTCTTTTTTCTGGCGAGCTTATTGTTGACGTCATCAGGCAGCGGGAGCAGCGGTGTAGCTGGGAGTCGTCTCCGGAGGTTTGTGTGGTACAGAAGTTGGCAGTTCATCTGCCAGAGCCAGGAGACAACCATACCTGTGTTGTTGAAATTAGGCGCTGTCATACCTGGCAGCGGTTCTTCTTCAAGCTGGACAATTCTTCTTTGGCCTAGGGTTGGGGCTGATACTTCTGTTCTGGGTGTTTACTGAGGTGGCACTGGTGGTCTGCAGGCCTCTAGGGCAGATTGCTGAGGTTTTCTGCTGGGTGCCATAGCCTGATTGGTGGTGAGAGAGAACTTGGAATAATGTTGTGATGATGAAGGGGGCTCAGAGAGAGGATCACGCTTCCATTCCGCGTGGTAAGGGAGGGCCACAAGGGAGGGCCACAGGAGGTGATTGAAGAGGAAGATCCCAACCACAAGGTATGGGCCACAAGGGAGGGCCACAGGAGGTGATTGAGGTTGCCAACCATTCAGATAGTTGTCCGGAGGTTGCTTGTTGTTGAATCTCTTTGAGCGGTCCCCTGACCGACATAGGTATGGGCTATGTCGGTAAGGAACTGATCACTTTGGCGAGGTATGGGCTACCAAAAAGAAAACACCAGGGAAGTGCAATGGTAGACAGCGGGTTCACCAGGAGTTATATTCCTTTAGGGAACTTAAAAAGTTGCATTCAGCAATGGAGGTTCATGATTTGGAAGAGCCAATAGTCCTGATAATGGCCAACAACAGTTTGATAAGCGTGGGGCGGTACCTTGAGGGGGACGAGACGTACTTCCAGTTGGAGGGTGGAAAGAAAGTTTAGAAGGTGTTACATTCTTTGACCTTTCTAGTGGAGGGAACCGTTTGATACGGTTGTAGGCATGGCTTGGGGGATGGTGCCGAACGCAGATGTGAAGATGGGTGAAGTCGAGTGATGGTTGCCCGGTCAAGAGAAAAAAGATGAGTAGAAGAAAGTCCATTAGTATCAGTGGTCTGGATCGAAATCCTCGCTGTCTGTTGGCTGGTTGAGTGCCCCCGCGGTTTCTATACACGGAGTAAGGAACACGTCGATAGATCAGGTAATGTGGCCAATGTGACACCTGAGAAGAGGGCTAAGGCAAAGGAAGGAGGGCCTAAAGAAGAGGGAGAGGCCATGTCACCGCAAGTGCAGTAGTTGCTGATGTGCAAGAGGAGCCCAAGGGAATAGCAGAGACGCCAATTAATCACCTAATTGAGATAGCGTCAGGAAGTAAGATTCTGAAGGGCCCCATTTACAAGATGGCTCCACATGAGTTGGAGAAGCTAAGAAGACAGTTCCAGGAATTCCTTCCCAAAAGTGGGTGGACACGACTAGGACGTTTTTATTTTTCTACTTTTTTAATGCGCCCCATCACTTGTGCGTGCGTGCATGCGCGTGCGGCACCCCCGCGCATGAGATACGCTGCAAGTATGATTCGAACACATCTCTCTCTCTCTCTCTCTCTCTCTCTCTCTCTCTCTCTCTCTCTCT
>BFEA01000072.1:3180222-3193399 GCA_003427395.1 Chara braunii | reverse complement strand
CTTTTTTTTTTTACGCATCGGTGAGCAGCACACTTGCGCCGCAGGTATGCTCCAACTCCAACCCCCCATACCCCTCCCCCATCCCAAAAACTTTCTCTGCGGATTTGGGTTGTACTCAGCAAGCGCAGTAAGGCTGCGCAATCAGAAAAAAAAAAAAAGCAGCGGATGCCTGTTTTCTGACTAGTCGGCAGACCGTCGACCGGTCAGCCCCGATCGGTCGGGACAAAACGGTCGGAGGTCGGGGTCGGCGGTCGGCACCGGTGCAACCCTGCAATGTCGGTAAAAAAATCCCCCTATCACTTTAAAAACAACCTTCACAAATCTTTTAACATTTTTAAGAACACCTATATTAATTATCACAAAGACGGCACTTAACTGCTTAAGCAGCTATGTCGTATCAACAAGTAGGACTTTCGTGACACTCTTCATTTATCTCTTGAGTGAAGTATGTGAAATAGGGACACATAAGAAATCTTATGTTGGAAGTCATTGCGGTGCGCGTTGTTGGAACAAGTACCCTTACAAGGGTATTTGCCCTTGTTTTTACAGTGGGCATAGTAACGTAAACGTCTGCTATGATAGAGCCGGTGTGAACTGTAGTACGGGGAAACACTATCCTAAGGCGGCGCCTTGATAGGATCTCCGATCAATGAATCCAAGGTGTATGGGTAGCAGGGGTTAGTAATCGAAACATCCTACCACGAAGGATGGAGAGTCAGCCAAGCTGTAGAAGTCGCATAAGAGAATGGTTAAAATTTTGTCCACGTGGCCGAATCAATCAATTGACTAGCCCTAGTTCACAAACGTCAAGCCGGCAGTATACGGAAAACCGAGTGGTTCATTCCATCGTGGGCTCGAATATCGAGCACACCTACTACCTTTACTTGGTGTGATACCGACCTACATACTACTTGAGTATTCCATTGCCCTTACAGAGTGGAGGGGCCCTTTTCCCCACCATTTGAGTTTTTCCCCACCACAGCCTCAATATCACAGCTGCAGGTAAGTATCAACACTTCGGGCCTTCCGACCGACCAAAGTGCCCTTGTGGGTCACATACACACTCAGGCCGAAAAACACTCAGACAAGCATTCGAATCAACAAGCATGCGCACACACAGACTTAGAAACGGGTTCACGCCACTAGGTGGGTTGAGCCCCAGTACACTACATATAACTGGGCTGCTCCCCTTTTATCCCAAGAAGGAGCTAACTCTTTAGGTTTAGGCACAAGACTATTAAGCGAAGGGTGTCGGGAACAAATCCCCCGACCTTGAGCGAGCTCCTTTTTATGAAGGAGCTCCGCAAACATTTTTTGTCTGTGCACTGTCACTTGGGGCTTGAACCCGTGACCTCCGTACCGAGGTCAGATACAGTTACAACCGTTGTGATAGTTGGCACAATGGGATAGTTAGTAGTAGGATTCTCTGTTTTTCTTTTTTTTCTTTTATTTTTCTTTTGTTATTAGTTAGATTCCACTTCTTTCTACTTTTTTTTTTTTTTTTTTCGGGTCCCGTGGTTAGACACACTTAGACTTACTCTCGTGAATCTGGCTCCGAGCTCAGGTCAGATTCTGCGAGAGAATGCGGATCGCGAAGAGATCCCGATAGAGCTGGATCCGCCCCAACACTGAGATCTCCCGCGGAGGACATCCGAAAAAGAGGGAGCGTGCGGAAGGACGAGCGCAGATGTGCAAAACGGGAGACAGGCGTCGGGGTAGCACAAGCAGACAAGCAAAGTAGTGCGTTAGTAGGAGAAGAAGCGGAGAGAGAAGAAGAAGGAGGAGGAAGAGGAGAGGAAGAGGAGAAGGAAAAATGACGTACCTGCCCTGGTAGTCGATGATGGCAGTCACGGTATTCCAAGCGTGGTTTTGGGGACCTTGTACTTGAATTACGAGGGACTCTCTGCACACACGTCGGGTGGTTTTCAGTTTGCGAGGGACGGGTGAGTCGTTTCATGGTAGTCAAAGGAAGATCTTGGCAGCGAAGTTCGGTCTTCGAGTCGTCTCGCTCAGAAGGTTTTTCACGACAGCTTGCTCGACATCGGTGACAGTCGCAGCTGTCAGGGCTTTCCTATGCGGTGGTGTTGGCTTGTGGATCATCACTTAGCCATCGCTCATTTCGCAGGCTTGGGAAGAGCGGTTGTGATTCTGTGGTGGTGTTGCCTTCGTGACGGCACTCACACGACGGAGTTTTCCGTTTAACGAAGTGGTGGGAGGTGTCTCGACTTGTGAAGGGGGCTCTGCGCTTGTTGTCCGAGTGGCGTCGCAGAACAACGCACTAGCCTACAGGTAAGTCTCCAACAATGTGGCTACCTTGCTCAATTTCCATCAATAAGATGAGCTAAAATCGAACAAATCTACCGATAGAACAAGGAAACATACATTGCCACACTCGTGGGTGTGGGTGTGTGTATGTGTGTGTGTGTGTGTGTGTGTGTGTGTGTGTGTGTGTGTGTGTGTGTGTGTGTATGTGTGTGTTTGTGTGTATGAGAAGGGGAAGGGACCGTGTAAGGAGAAGAGAAGAGGGGTGAAGAGACGAGGGGGGAAAGTAACCTGTTCAGATGCCCACAGTCGTCACCTTTCCCGTGTATTCTCCCTTTGAAAAACCACATGTATCGGACCGGAAAAGATAGGATGTACACATCCGTTATCCCTAATATTATTACTATTATTATGATTATGATTATGATTATCCTAAACGGTGAGTATAGCTACGTACACTTGAAAGGAGGATGCACGTGAGGGGAAATGAGAGCACAAGTAGTCAAGAAGGGGAACGGGCACGAAGATGTCTATACGCGATAGAAAAAATGGGCGCACAGATTAGGATGGAGGGATGGATTACACGAAAGAGGAAGCGTGAGCAGAAAATAAAGTACGCACCGGAAGAAAGTGAAGAAGGAAATGAAGAAGATCAAGGAGAAGAAATGTAAGGAAGGAGAGGAAAGAAAATGCGATGAGTAGGAAGCAGCATGAACATACCTGGCCGATGCGCATTCTGCTATACATCTCAAGTCATATCACAGAAGTCGATATGAAGGTAAGCCCAACTTTTTTTTTTTTCACGTATCTGGACTATAATTATGGTCAGATGCATCAAGCAACTAACTACCACTGTGACCAGATACGGTGTGAAGGAAGGGAGAGCACGTGGTCGGGTCACTAGAGGAAAAGCGGGAGTATGGGCACGCAAGCGAAGGAGATTGTGACAAGCACAAAGGATGGGGAAGCAAGATAGCGCTGATAAGCGAGGGAGTTCCTCACTGGTGGAAGGCGATGAAGAGCGCAAACAAGCTGGTCGTGATGGGGGTCGAACAAGGAGGAGGGGATGGCCGCGAAGAAAAGGGTTGCGGACGACGTAAAGGTGGTGGACGACCGGTCAGGGAAATAAGAGGTAAGTTTTAATGGAGGAAGGACAAGAGGAACAAAGACGCGACGAAGAGAAACACGCTCGGGTTTGTGCAATGAGGAGGAGAAAGCTAGCACCAAGAGGGGGAGAACATGTTCGTGCAGGTGAAGGAGAATTATTATCGTTATTATATCTGTTGGAAAGGGGCATAAAGTTGATCAGCGGGAATGAAGGGAGAGTGTGTGGGTTATCAAGATCTGATGAGGGTGACGAAATACGTACCTGGTGCATTAAAAAGAGGTCGGATATAGTGCTGACTCCATGTACATTTGTCTTTGGAAGTCGTTGAAGAGAGCCTATTGCGTGAACACAGTTATAGTTAGGATAGTGCAGTAAAGTAGGCTAGGCGTTGGGCTATAGACAGAGAAAAACAACTTTGGACACTGTGTTGGTATGGCCTTAGGGCTTGAACAATAGCTCAAAAGTTCACTGTATTGCTCTTACTTGGATGGAATCTCGGTGCATTTGTGCTCTTTGCTTATGCATGACTATTTGGACATCCGTGTGATTTCGCAACTTAGCTTTCTGTATATTGTTCACACTCATATTCCTTGTGCTCGTGAAAAGACGAGGTGAAGGCAGTCAAGCAACGATCCTACTTGAAGTAGTACTTACCTGAAGTAGTTGCGTCAATAAGTGAGAGAAGGTTAACAACAGTCGTATTTTTCATCACCAGTTCAGGAAACCCTTCACCACTTCAGGATGCAGTCTGCCTAACAGGTGGTTTTCAGGGTCTTCGGACCTTTCGCCAGTTCGGGACACCTTTCACCACTTCAGGATGCTACCTGCCTAAACAGGTGGTTTTCAGGGTCTTCGGACCTTTCACCACTTCAGGACCATTCAGGATCTTCAGACTGCCAAAAACTCTCACTTCACCACTCTAGGATGCAGCCTGCCTAAACAGGTGGTTTTCAGGGTCTTCGGACCTTTCACCACTTCAGGACCATTCAGGATTTTCAGACTGCTAAAAACTCTCACTTCAGAATTTTCATTCCTGAATTTTCAGCTACCCGTTAACCGCTTGTGTGTTGTTGATGTTATTATTATTGATATTATTACTATTATTATTATTATCAGGGTCACCAGCCCGTACGTACGGAGGTCCCGGGGCAGACCTCCGTAGGTACGGGCGTTCGGGGTCCCGTACGGGGTCCGAACTCGACGGCGCTTGGCCCCCGACAAACATTATTTCGGGGCCTAAAAATAATAATGTTTTTCTGAATTTTGTTTTGTGAGTTCTCTATGACGTGAGGTACATGCCTGTAAATTTTCAATTCATTTGGCTAAGCCCCATAAGAATTAAAAATCGCCAAAGATGGCGGTGTCAAAACGTGCTCGCCCACGTATTTTTTCACTTTTTACTTTTTGTTTTCACTTTAGTTCGGGGTCTAAACAATTTTATTATTTTTTGAAACTTTTTTTGTGGGTTTTGTATTATGTGAAGTAAAGATCTGTAAATTTTCAGGGCATTTAGCTATTCCCAAAAAAAAAAAAAAAATCGCCAAAGATGGCGGTGTTGAAAACATGCTCACGCACTCGCTAAATTTAATTTTTTTTATATTTTTATTTATTTTTATTATTAGTATTTTGGTTTTCGTATTTTATTTTTATTTCGAATTTTGTAAGGCATTCGGATATAATGCTCAGGCAAATCTTGTTTAATTTATTTTTCTCCATAACATATCTTTGTTTCAGATTTTTTTGATGAATTCTTGTTGTTTTTTTTGTTGGGGGGCGGTCCTCGTCTGGCCCGAACGGTTGAACGCATCCCCAAGGGGTCCTATACGTTCAGGCGTTCGGGTTCGGGCGTTCGGCCCGTCCCGAATGCCGGTTACCCTGATTATTATTGTTATTATTATTATTATTATTATTATTATTATTATTAAAGCGAATTTATGTTACCGGCATCCCCTGCTCATCATCTGCAAAGGTTGGGGACGTGTGATACACCCGCCTATAGCATCGTGAGGTTGGGACGTCATCCACCAAACTTATTGGAATGTGTGATTGTGCCTGTCGTGTCCCCATTTTGTGGTCTCGGCGTGTTGCACGTCGTGATGGATCGTGCAGCATTGCGATTCCATTGTGGTTAGGTTGTGGGCTTTGTTGACAGACGACACAGACAGACAGACATTCAAACAGACAGACAGGCATACAAACAAACAGACAAACGCACAGTCACACAGTGCACGACGACAAATATACACTGAAGCGCAATGACACACAGAGAGTGACACTGAGAACGAGAGATAGAGAGGAAGAGGAGAGAGAAACATACCTAGTCTTGGCGATGGTCCTCAGGGGTCGACATCTTCATATTCTTCGAATCTGTTGTTGCAGTTAAGTGAATGCATTATCAATTCGTAGTCTACCAGTAAGTTGTGAAGGTCTGTAGTCTGAACGCCGAGCACCAAGGGATAAAGAGATGACGCTGATTCATTGATGATGGTGACGGATCTATTCCTGCATTATCATTTGTGAGCATTGTTGTGCTCTTATTTAGTGTGTGTCGAATACTCTCCACTCCCCACTTCAGCACACAAGTGTCGCAATACTTCCACAACCTCGTGCGAATGAGCAATCTGCCCGAATGAGAGGTTGGCCAGCCCGTATATTGCCTTTGAACCTCGTTTGGCTATCCCAACCTCTACTGCTGTTGGCCCATTTTGACCTGATACCACATGCCCACGGCCTGCCTGCTTCTGAATGTCAAGGTTCGATATTTCCCGAATTCCCACTGGTGCGCTGCTGCTTGGGCTAGAGAGCCACGACTTTTTTTTTTCATTCATGACTTTTTGACAGGGGATGTGTCTGTCAGTCGAGTGTCTATTCGGACTCGACTCATGGGGTACCCAACTGTGACACGACTGCACTGACAAACTCGGCCTCCCTTATCCTAAGACCTTGACCCTGAAATTCTGAATTTTTGGGGTCTGAAACATTGAAGGCTTCACATATGGGGTTGGGGATCGAATCCTATAACTGCGACAGTCGCCTCCTTAGGTGATTTTGTTTCAATTTACAGTACCCAAAATAATAACCATAATAAAATAATAATAATAATAAGCATCCATGTTGAAAACTATAATGAAACAACAACGATATTCAGAAATCCAGATTGGAGATCTCGTCGAAGTTCAGATCGTCATGCATTAAGCAGATAGCACAATTGCACCAAGTTTTCAGACTCATAGGGCGAAGCAACACAAACGTGAGTCAATGTTCAAACCCTTAGTCTACATCAACACAGTAGTCAATGTAGCTTTTCCCTCTCTCTCTCTCTCTCTCTCTCTCTCTCTCTCTCTCTCTCTCTCTCTCTCTCTCTCTCTCTCTCTCTCTCTCTCTCAGTGTCTGTGTGTGTGTCATTGTGTCTGCATGTATGTTTGAATGTGTGTCTTTGTTTGTCTGTCGGCTTAACTTCCTGTCTATCTTGTTCGTTTGTTTGTTTGTCTGCCTCTTTGATTTGTCTGTCTGTCTCTCTCCCTCACACATACACACCCACACATCCACACATAAATAGTAAGCGCGCGGCAATGAAGATTTTCCTGTTCTAGCGGTAGTACAAGGAGCAATAACGAGATGACAGAATCCAGATTGCCAATCACATTGGAAGCCAAGAGGTCCGTCACGGTCTAGAAGCAGAACTGCATCGATTATAAGCGATAGCGAGATTCATAAACCATGTCGCCTCATTCACATGAAAGAAGGAGCAACTGTAGAGCAGAGAAGTTGCGCTAGAGAAGAGATTGAAGGAGAGAGTTGGCACTGGTTGAAAGCAACTGTAGTTGCGCCAGTGCAGAGTGCTGGTGCAGTAGTAGTTATTAGTGGGTGTATATAAAGTACGTCCTTGTGTGTTAGATAGTGAGAGTGTGTGCATATAGGGAGAAGGCACAGTAAGGACATAGTTAGAGGAAAGACCAAAGAGAGGAAGGAAAACCTATAACCGCAGCATCAACAAGCATGCGTACTTGGATGTGTGTGGAGAAGTGTTTGTGGGATGTCCAGGGTAGATCCAAGTTGTGTGAAAAAGTATGATTGTGCATATGTACGAACAAGTTGCTGAGGATATAGCGATTGAGGAAGAAACCTTGATGGGCACTGTATGTCAAAGCCATTCACAAGAAAAGTTGAATTTGACTGGGTTCCGGGTCGGGTTCAAATCTCCGAGTTTTGTGTGGGTATTTTGCGTCAAATCAAATGTTATTATTTTATTGATTATCATTTCCATTTATCAATTACTATTATTATTATTATTATTATTACAGTATTACTATTACTATTATTATTATTATTATTATTATTATTATTATTATTATTATTATTATTATTATTATTATTATTTTAAATTTTTACTCTTATCATTATTATTGATGTCATTACCATTATTGTTATCCCGACAGCGTAGGTTAAGAGGAAGGTTCGAAATGGAAAGGATGCAGGGTACTAGAAAAGGGAGAGTCATTGTGAACAGCAACAAAACCTACCTCCTCCACCCTCCTCTCTTCTCCCATACCTAAACCTCACACACACTAATGCTCTTAAAATAATGGTTGTAAGAAATGATACTATCAAAGGGCTCAGGGAAGAGTCTTATCTTGAGGAACTTCAATTCCTCTTTTACTCAGTTTAGACATACTCAAAGGACAAGGCGATTGCGGGAGCTCTGCCAGAGTTCAGGCGGAACTCTGGAGGCAGGGAACAGTAAGGTATGCACACTCTACCCTAGCCTATAAAATCTTAAGATCTATAACCTCACATGATTGTATGTGTTTTTTGTATTTTTGTGTCAAGAATTTCTTCAGGACTAAGCTCAAGCAAAATGGATTGCGATTGTCTGGAAAAAAAAAAAAAAAAAAAAAGGCATGAAGAAAACTGGTTGTGGGGAAGGGATCTGGATATAGACTGCGTATGACTAATTGTTGTTGAAAAACATTGTGAGAACGAGAAGTTTCGTGAAAATGTCTCGCTATGTGAGTGTTTATTTGTGGGAATGCGGCAGCAAGGGAATTGACTCCGTAAAGTCTTGCCTTACTTAATAGACCACCTGACATGGATGAAGGAAGGTCCACAGTAAGGCGGATGGGCTAAAGGATTGTACGTGCTACTAATCGAGGTACTGTGAAGGTGAACAACATTGACTTACCTTCGTCATACGAGTACATCTTCTCAAACCTAAACTAACATATGTCAGAGATCAGGCGGAAGGTCTTTAAGGTACGCAGCGAGGAGGGAGTTCCCTCGTGAACCACCTTGTTGTAGGTTGCCTCAATCGTGGGGTACAAATCTCGTATGGCCTACTCACATAACTTAAAGACTTCCGAGTGATCCAGAGAATAAGAGGCGTCAAACTCCTAAGACAACCAAGTCGTCTAAAGAAACTTGCGAGGGTGATAGGAGGAGCTAGGCCCCGTAAGGCCTGCCCTATCGCCTAGGTTCGCACGGATGAGGGAGTGGTAGTAAGAGAAGCGAGGCTTCGAGAAGCCTGCCTTATTACCCGCCAGCAGTGCTACAATGCAAATCAGCGATAGGAGGATCTAGGCCTCGTGAGGCCTACCCCATTGCCTAGGCTTGCATAGATAAGGGAGGTGGTAGTAAAAGATGCAAGGCTCCGTGAAGCCTGCCTTATTACCCACCAGCCGTGTTTTAATGTGAGGCAGCGACAGGAGGAGCTAGGGCTTGAGAGGCCTGCCCTATCGCCCAATCGCATGGATGAGGAAGATGATCTTAAGAGATGCAAGGTTCCATGAAGCTTGCCTTATTACCAACTAGGCTTGATCTAATGCGGGTCGGTGATAGGAGAAGCGGGACCCCGTGAGGTCTGCCCTATCACAAGCTGACGCCAAGTGAAGATGAATAACCCCCATAGGGTCAGACCGATTGCCTACCAATTCGGCCGCACTAGAGTAGATGTCGAGTAATCTACCATGTTGTCACTGATCGTCTTGATGAACATAAGACAATAAAAGTCTGAAATGAGGACGATCAATTTTTGACAAACCACTTTCTGATTCTATTGAGGTGAGGATAATAGGAACGTGGCCCCGTGAGACCTATCCAACTATCCTGGGATCTCTTATTGATTCTATCATAAGATTATGTTCCGAGATGGATTGACGATGATTGTTTCTGCATGCTAAGAAGAAAGAAGTAGAAGCAAAGGGTAAGCAGGAGGAGTCAAGAAGGAAAAACTCAGGTAGATGACCACAAAAGATAGAAAGGAGATAAGCAAAAGTTATATAGATTTACTAAGTCTAGCGAAGGAGGATTGAATTATTGTCGTTATCTAAACCATAAGACAACAACCTTGCAATTATGTGAGGTTAAAAACTAGATTGAGGTCAGCGGTGACGTCAATCTCTAGGTCAAAAAGTCTAGGAGAAATCTTCTGGATCCCAGTATAGGAAAGGGGAATGTTAAGTTTTTTTCGGATTGTGCTGTGCCTATAGGTTTCCATCCCTCTTGGAGAAAATTATGGAAGAAATACGTAAGGAACTGCAACTCTGTTATCATTGGCTTGATACCCACACCTAATTATGGAAGAAATACGTAAGGTCGGTAGGATTCCGACTCAACTTCCACATGGCTTGATACCCACACCTAAGACGAAACCGGAAAAGGAACGGACGGATCTTCCTCTGTATCTAAGCCTGAATGGTCCTGGTCGGGCTGGGCAGAGGAAGTCAGGAGAATGACGGAGTGTTGTTCAAGGTTTTTGGGAGTGAGGGACTAGATATGAATAGGTTAAAGTTAACGCTTGTAGTGCATTCTGTGTCTGCTTTTGTTGATGTGTATGTGATTTTTCTTGCATTGACATAGGTGTTGGACCGTGAATACTCAATTGAACTTTGAGTGATCATCTGGGATATTCGGACAGAGTGTGCCACATTTGTGAAAAGTGAGGTCTACCACTCATCACTCCCCTGATATACATGTATATACGTACATATACATATCTATGTACAAGGCCATACCCTGACCTACGTTTTGACAAACTATGGTTTAGGTTGTTTCAGTAAGCGGAAGATTATTAAGAAGGTTAGAATGACCACTACACAAGGAAAGAGATCCGTTTTGCATTAAATTCGTGTAAGTTTCCACGTGGTTCAACAGGGAGTGCAAAATCATTATCATAGATAGCTTAAAGTGTGGAATACTGTCCAGAAAGTCGACATGATCGAATAGTCGGTCCGAGGGACTAGCTCCTCGGTGAACAATATACCGGTCAATCTTGAGGCGTTCTACCTCGCGTATGTTATGCTATGGCGATCAAGAAAACGCCCTCGGTTGACCTACCTATGCGATTGCATGTAAAAGCATTCGCACGTGGGTCAGTAGCTCAGCAGGGATACGCCCACCTAAGGGATGGTGACAGCTCCCGCAGGCGGAGGTCAGTTGTACCTCGCGGGGACTTTGTCCGGTCGTAAAGAGTCGCGAGAGGTATAGCTAGCACGCACGGTCGGAGTGGTATTCTGCCGAAGCAATTTAAAACTCCTACGTGATGTGATCGTGAGGTCCGACACCAAATATATTTTACGTCTCGAAATGAGACCAACGCGCCCGACATCATCATTTCTTTGAATTTGCCAGGAGTTTTATTTACTTGAAGTCATACAAGCATCATCGTGTCAATCCTTAGATATAAACTTTTGCAGGAACTGACGCTCGAACTTTCACCTCAATCAAAAGTTATGGGTTCGATTATAACAATATTTTAGTAGCTTTAATGCAATTAGTATATTAAATTGACATGTAAAGTAAGTCAGTCCAAGATGTTATTGCTATAATGCCCGACATTATGATGGTCAACCTTAAGTGTTCTACCCCTCGTATACCTATGCTACAATGATCAAGAAAATGCCCTTAACTTGCTCTCTTTGGCAAGATATGTAAAAGCCGCCACATGTGGGATAGTAACTCAACAAGGACACACCTACCTAAAGGCGGTGAAACCTCTCATGTATAGGTAAGATGTTCCTCGCAAAACCCTTGTCTTCTCAAGGGCGCTGTGAGAAATATGTTGGAGGTGCATCTAGCTGAACGTTATTCCTTTGTACCCACATGCATAACATGTTCATAAGGATCCCTCGTTTGCCAGCGCATTCGGGACCGATACACTCGAGCGCTCACTACGCAGACGGGTAACAACTTATCTATGGATGCGTAACCCGGCCTATAATGCCTTCCTTCCCGAGGTAGTCATAATAAAAAGTTATGGAAGCTCATAGCGGTAGAAATAGTGTGGATAGAGAAAGGAGTATGGAAGATAGATAAAACATATCTCGCGTAAGTGGCTAAGCACATGGAAGACCAACACAGAGTTACGGGAAATTATGAGGGACTGCCATAACCTCCAGACCAACCTCAATGATATCTGTTATCTATCACGCATGAATGATTGATCATGCTAACAATGCATTAAAATTAGACCATGGGAGACCAGACTTTTATAGTAGCAGAGCCCACACTAGCTCCAAGGCCAAACTACCATAAGGGTTAGGTGGGGTTAGGAAGGATTGTAAGTGAGTAAGAATGAGTAAGATAAAGTATAAAGGGCGGCAGGTGAGGGTCGAATGAAACCACCAAGACCTTCGTATGGACCCAAACCAAACGGACAACAACTCCTCTTTTATGTATACATCATTGAGACGTCGAGCACGTTGACAAGCAAACTGTGCAAAAACAACGCAGCACAAGTTGCATTCAAAAGGGACCTACTATGCAAGGTGAACGTAGTGGAGCACAAAGTTCTTACAATTTACAGCCCGATAATAGAGATCAAGGGTTTGGAAGTGAACCCAACGGAGTGGGCCAGGAGGTTGCGGAGACGACTACACACCACACAAGGAAGAGTTAATCTCCTGAGATACATTACACAGTTGAGGTATGAGTTAAGGCGACCATCATTCGCTATCCGATACATTATCATGGAAAGATGGGCTAGACACACCAGTACCAATCTCGCGAGGTTGCCTCAAATTCCCCGATTAAAAATAATGACGTTGAAGAACACGCAAATAAGATGCATGTAATAGTTGATCGTTTATCTCGTCAATCACTCACTCTAATGAAGACGCAGCCTACAAACATCCTTTGATGACCGCTCCACAATCCATGACATAGGCCAGCATGAGGATATTTTAGATCGTTTGATTACGTGCCCCACAGTGGTTCAAATCTGTACCAGAGTTGCTAGTCTCTGGCAACGATTGATGATACTATTTTCCTTACGGGCACATTTGAGACACTCACAGGGTTCGCCAATCTGACACAAAAGAAGCCCTATCCTCATGGGGTGTACCCCAGACTTAGGTCATAGCTACACATGAGATTGATTCCAGACAATTAAGAGTCGGAAGATGCGAAGCGAAATGGTTTGTCGACTTCCCTTCCCGAGTCCACAAACAAGGTTTTGGAGGGCGAGTTGCATGACAGGAAATTGTCCCATGTGGTGTGCGGGCAGACATTTTGCACTGCTCTAGGTCATCTGGAAAATATGTTGTCGAGGGACTATAGACAAACATCAACAATTTCTAAAGTAGGACTATGACGAGATCCTTCCCTTCCGCGAGACGGGATATTGGTCCGTGTGGCCCAAGCTGCAAAGAGGAAATACGCAATAACCCAGAGTAGGCACAACATTCCACGAGGGTCCAAAGCTTAGGAGAATAGGCATAGTGACTTGGGGAGGCCACCGTTTTAATTGGTTTCAAGCCAGGGGGGGGGGGGGCATGGGGAAGACACGACAATCCACAAATCGTGTACATACCC
>BFEA01000072.1:3160425-3180201 GCA_003427395.1 Chara braunii | reverse complement strand
GGGGGGCATGGGGAAGACACGACAATCCACAAATCGTGTACATACCCACCACTGTCCTCGACTAACAACCTAACACTCGTAGAGTAGCAACCACTAAGGAGCAAGAAATGGTGGAGACTCCCTGTAAGGAGTTGGGGACACAATGCAAGAGGGACGAACTAAGAGCTACTTATGGAAATTAGGAGCAACAGGAAAGGCTGGTGTAGAAATCAGGAGGAATGGTTGGGAGACTCTCAGAATCTCTCATCCGTAATCAGAGATGTGTTGGGGTATGCCTCTGATGTAAGAAACAATAGACCCTATTTCTAACTATAACAAAAAGTGTGACTCTCGAAAAAAAAATAAAAAAAAATAAATAAAAAATCCATGTAATGACTTGCAAAATCACACAAGGAGAACTCTGTTGATTTAAGCGTTTTGCCAATTGAATTTGTAACTTCCTAAGATTCCCGCTTTCTGCTGAGATTTCTAAGTCTGTGTGTGTGTGTGGTTGCTATGTATCGTGTCTTTGTCTTAGTGGAAGATTGTTTGGGTGTGTGTGTAACCCACCACGTTATTTGTATGCTTGGAAGTTCCTCGAGCATGGTACTTTCATTTAGCCATGCCTTTGTCGGATGCAACAAGGTGTAGCAAAAGGCTTCGCCCAAATAGATGGAAAACACTATAGCAGGTACGCTAAACATGTGTAGGTTGGAAAACATTTTAGTAGCGGGTAGGTAGGCACATAAGCTTTAAGTACCTTTAAACATTAACTTTAGAAGTGCGGTAGGCTTAGATCTAGGAATACTGGTCTAGTGGTTGGAGTCTGATGCATTTAGCTATGGATATCAAACCTGCAACGACGTTGCACTCTTGAAGGAGGAAAGGTCCGGTTGCTTGATCGCCCAAGAGGTAGTTGCTCGGTATATATTATAAAAGAGCGAAGTGCTCTCCTCATTTTGCAGCGTGAAAGTTTGGCATCACATTACTAGAGTGAGCGGTTGGCTAGACCAACGATGGGGAGGAAAAAGGCAGTCTGGCCACTCAACTCAATTATTGTGGAGCAGACCAGGAGAGCAGGTTCCGGGGTGTAGGAGGCAGAGGAGGAATAGGCTTAGCAAGGAGGAGAGTAACGTGGGTGCTTACTTGCCTATAGTAGAAGGCATCTTTACCTTCTTGGTTGGAGCTGCAACTGAAAGGTCCCATAGGGGGGTAGACTTCATCAAGGAAGAATTCGGGGCAGAGTAAGGCACACTAACTTTGAGTTGTTTTTGAACATCAGAGAAGGGCTAAGGGCTCCGCTGCTTTTCCACAACCACCGACTAGAAGGCAAAAGACAGTGTAGGTCATGGCTACGGTGGACCTCATGAGTTATTGGCAGTAACGAGGAGATCTGAACATTGGTTCTGGTTCATTTTCTATTGTTTAATCATTATTATGATTGAAAATAAGAAGTCAAGGAGACAAGGAAGTTGAAGATGATCGCGAGTTAGAGGGGTATTTAACATTGTCTTTGTCGGTGTAAGTGCAACTACAAACTTTAAGTGTTGTGCAACTAAGGGATTGCCCATGGTGGTGTGCATGGTGTTGTGTGGCCTTATGGGGGTCTCTTTTCCAATTCTCTTTGAGCTTGGGTGTTGTGCATGAGCTTGTAGATTGCTCTCTCACTTGATGGATGAATGCATGAAATTATCTTGATTAGTCTTGCACATCTTTCTCTAGTGCTTTATTCCTTTCATTTTGAATGGTAGCCCAGTAAGGAACACTTGAAGTGTAATTTTTTCTTTCAGTTCCGTAGGGATAGATTTGCGAAAATGTGGACTGTTCGTAGTTGGACCTTTCGGTACCCATTGGGACCGAGCCGGAAGGAAAACCCCCTCACTGTCAAGTTTAAAATAACTACAACTATTTCTCTGTCTTGCTGGAAGGAGGGGTCATATTAAGGATGAGACATACACTTTCGATGGGATTTTAACTGCATTTTTCTCTAAACACTGATGCACCATCCATCGTCTAACTTACAATCATTTACTAAACTCAAATCTCCACTGCTTGAGTTGTTTGTCCCGTATATTTGATTCATTGTTCTTTTTTATCGAGTTGTGTTAGATTAAGTAGAAGAGAATCTCGTATAGGTCTTGGAGCACCACCTCAGCAGACTCTTTGCTATTTCAGGTTTAAAGGTGTGCAAACAATCTTGTATAAATATTGTCCACATTGTGGTTCTTCAACAACTCGCTCGTCAGCTAGGGCTAAGACTCGATGAATACATAGGCCACACAAAGAATACGGTGAAGCTGAAGGTACAAAACCTCCTTTACAAAGTGTCCGCCAAAAACGCTACAAGCCGCAAGCGGTTTGGAGACAACAACCGTTTTACATTGCATGACCTGCTTAAGGTTGAAGGTCCATTCTACGAGGAAAACCCTCTTTTAGGTGATGAACTAGGGCAAGGATCCGATATGGGTTGTTCTTTATCAGCCACCAAGTATGAAACTGTGGATTATAAATAACTTTATTACTTCAAAAATATTGTCTTGAAAATACGTTCAAATAAGTCAAACAAGATTTGTTTGCACTGTCAAAGAATGCTCATGCGGTCCAATATCATTTTCCCTTGCAGGGAAACCAGTCAGCAATCTCTACTGCAAACGAGGTTGAGTTGGTGAGTGCAAAATCCTGCAAGGAACCTGAATTTGTTCAGCACACTACTCTTGTTGTTATTTATGATGCTGTTTTAAGGTTGATTCATGTAAAACCTTTTAGATCGAGTCTTGGGAAGTGATTAAAAAAGTAGACTTCCACTAACATTTGAAGCATCGGGTCAAGCGTCCACAAAGTCGTGCTCAAGTGAAGCAAGTGGAATTGTAAAGTCCTTCCAAAACTCTGATGGGCAACCAAGACATTACATCAACACATGTAGTCAAACATGTGCGTACTATCTTTAATGTTGACCGCACTGTCACACATACCTTGAACTTCTATATCCTTAAATATGTCCCTTCAAATCGGCTATTGGTTTGGACTAGTTGCAAGCCCAATGTCTTAGAACAACTTGATAGGAGTCGCTATTTATGGTACTTTATGGACAGGGAAACGAGCGTTTTGTCTTATTGAACAAAACATGTAAGATCCGAGTGACTTTTCTCAATGTACTGAAACATGTAGTGTCATTGTCAAGCCTACTCTCATACCCTCTTTGCGATATTGCCTAGTTTAACTTTCACTGATGCGACTAGATATACTTCACCTCCTTCTGATTCTTCAATATTTACTTCTAATTCAACTGCATGTACTTAAGATTTCGTTGTTTTAGCTGCAAATTTGCAGTCTGATCTTTATTCATCTAATTCTGATTCCCCTCCTCTATAAATCTCAGCAACATTCTTAGCTTTCTAGATCGACTTCCGGACCACGACAAGTGATTGTGCAACCGATTAAACATAAAATTGAGCTATTGAAGGATAGCGTTCCTCACAAAGGTTTTGTCTACCACATGGGGTCGACCGAATTGGAGAAACTCTAACGCAAGTGGATCATTGACCGCCGATGGACAAGACCTAGTAAGTTTGAATTCAGTTTACCTTTGTTTATTCACCATAAAATACACAATCTTTCATCATTGTCTCACATAGATGATATGTTAGATGTTGCAGGTGGGTGCAAGGTCTTTTCCAAAACTGATCTCAAATCTGGTTACCACGAGTTGGAAGTCGGTCTGGAATACCAATAAGAGACCGTATTCAAGATACGTGATTGACTCTACGAATTCCCCGTTACACCCTTCAGTCTCACAAAGGTATCGACCACCTTCCTTCAAAATCATACTCCACAAATTTGTTGTGTGTATCTTTATCACATTCGGATTGTTTGTAAAAGCATAGATGAGCATCCATAAAAAGACTTTCAAAGAAACACATTTGCACCTAAACTTGATAAAATATGAGCTTCAGAGAGACAACGTCATCTAACTTCAACATTGCTTGTCTACTGGGGCCGTGAGCCTAAGCAACCAAAACGAACGTAAATCACAATTTGTCTCAATCGATGAACATATGCAAACTAAACTTTTTTTTTTTTTGACTTTTTATTACCAAGAGTTTGTACCCAAAATTTTTATCATTGCACACGCCCTGGCAAAACTTACACGTATGGACATACTTTACTTTGAGCCATATATGTCAGATTGCATTTCAAGCCATGAAAAAGGTTTTGGTAATGGTTTATTAATAAAATTTTGTACCCACAATCTTATGTCATTGTTGACCCCTTGTCAAAACTAGCAAAAAACACAATTTACACTTTGAGTGGTGCATGTCACACTATGTTCTAAGACTTGCAAGAGGCTTTGGTAATTTACAATGTGCTTTAGTTAGAAGATCCCAAACTCACATCCTCAATTACTAGAGATGTAAGTCAACATGGGACTGGTACAGTGCTGTAGTCAGATTATTGTAATGGTTTACGTCCACTGGAGTATTACCAGCAAGCTAACTACCTTCACGTACATACATTAACTTTGTGCGTTGCAAGGGGTGTTAGAACACTGGAAGCATTATCTTTTAGGATGTCACTTCAAGATCTTCTCAGATCATGAGACCTTGCAGTGGATTAAATTACAAACTAACATGTCTACTAGGTTTTCCCGCTGGTTGCATTCAATTGATGTATTTTATTTTTTATTGAAACATAAAAAGGGTCATTGTAATCGCGTCACTAATGCACTGTCTCACCACCCTCTGTATATCACTTACCTTGTAAGCTCCTACGACATCCGAAAGAAACCAAAGGAGGATTTGGAGCACATTGTGAAGGATCCGGTCTCTAGTTTCATCCTCGAGCAACCGAAGGCTAGCCCTCACAATCGGCCTGATTGTCATGAGTGTGGGAGTCCGTTGTTCAAACATTATAGAAAATTCGACAGATATGGCACATGGTTGAAGGTTACACTTCGAAGACTTACGGATGCCTACTGCAAGAATTTGTGGCTGAATGTGTCAACGAATTAAGGACCCTAGGAAAAAACCCTTTCACCTATTGAAAGTTCTCCTCATCCCTTCCGATCCTGGTGGATCGGATTCCATCGAGTTCATGAAATGATGAGGGTTAGTAAGAGAGGGAATTTGCAACATAGTGATCGTCGACTGCTTCTCCAAATTTCTGAATCTGTTGTTTTACCACCGTTTGCCTTTTGGAAGTTTTCCCCATCGTTTCCAGTAAAATCCCCTTCTTCTTCCTCTGTCAATTTCTCTTTCCAAGTTCTTTCATTTCAATTGTATTTGAAAGGCATTGTCTTTCTTTGAGCTATTGCAGTTCTAGGCAACCAGGATCATAACAAAACCAATTACCCATAACAATGGAACAAAACATACACACGAAGTCCGATGAAAATTAAAATTGAAATTTTGCATACTGTTTTGCCGGATGGTCTACTGGAAAGAGTTGGGGTAAAGAAATGATGTCAATAACGAGTTGCATTTTGAAAAAACAAACAAATAAAACAAGATAATACAAAAACACAACTATCCAAAATGATGGATAAAAAACATACACATGAAGTGTAATGAAGACTAAAATTAAAAATTTAAAAGAACAAATATTGTGCGTCCTGCAGATGTTCCTTTCCCAACGTGGCAGAGGAAGAGAAAGACAGTCTCTCTCTCTCTCTCTCTCTCTCTCTCTCACACACACACACACACACACACACACACACACACACATTCTCTCTCTCTCTCTCACACACACACACACACACACATTCTCTCTCTCTCTCACACACACACACACATACACACAGTTGCGATGCGAGTTGCTGTTTCTTCTTCATTTCCAGATTTTTTTCCCTCTTTTTTTTCATTTTCAGATTTGCTCCCCCTGATGCAATAAAAGGTTTCTTACTTCTATCGTAGCTTGTCCACTACACATAAATGCACGTCAAATAACTTTGAAACCTTGCTACAGTGCCCTTAGACATGACCTTCAACTTTCTTTTTCCCTGTTCGCTTTTTTAATCCCATATGCACTACTCTCCTCCATCCACCATACTGCTTTCGATGCTGGCGAGACCACCCTGGCCCTTCTTTGACTAAAGTCCAATTCATGGAATAACAGCCCCACTAAGCATTTCTATTTTTTTGTCGATTGTTTACCATACTGCTTTCGATGCTGGCGAGGCCACCTTGGCCCTTCTTGTACTTCATACAGGATTAATTGGGGCTCAGCCTCCAGCGCAAAATCACTGGCGGCACCAGTACATTTCCCGACCAAAGACTGGCGGCATGCAGCCACAATTTTCGGGGCTCGGCCTTCGGCGCAAAATCGCTGGCGGCGCCAGCCAAAAGGTCTGCGCCGGTTCGTTTTTCTTTGCTGCGCAGGCCAAGCCTTGCAAGGTGCCTCAGAAAAAGAGGCTTTCAGTGTTGCTGCCGCAAAACTCACACATGGCGACTTCGACAACTTTTCACTAGTTATATTTTCCCCAAAACTCGCACATGGAACCGTACGCTCGCTGCTAATGTTTCACCCAAGCCAGAGAGGTAAGAGCTTTTGGTTTTGGGCTCGGCCTGTAAACGTTAGGCTCACAGAAAAAGCAGAGGCCCAGTTGCGGTCCGAAGTAAAGCCAGCAGAAGGCAGTCGTTCGTGCTCACGTGTTCCTCCACAGGCCGGCAAGTGCAAACGGTCATATATTGAAATGTAAAAACGGCTGAAATCGAAACAACAACAAAAAAGGAAATCTAAGATGTACCAGACGAGACAGAAACAAAAAAAATCAGAGGCCATTCACTCCACAACTCACCAAATGCATAATCGACAAAAAATATGGCGGCATTTCTTTCCATGTTCCGGCGGAAGATTCATTTTCATTTCACTCATTTGACGAGTGATGAAGCGATGCCCGGAATGTATCTGATTGCCGGCCCTTGCTGGGCATACCTCACCGCAATCATGTCTCCTGCTCGGTCAAAACAGTCCTCTTGTGAGCACACCCCAATTCCATGCGCAAGGATGCAATCAAGCGCAGACTTCCATTGAGCGACGACATACTAACAAGGACTTTTTTGACTGAGCTGTATACGGGCTCGCAGTCGAGTGCGTTCAGCAGCGGCCGTAACTACAGTCAGATACATGTAAGCAGTCTAGTGGGAGTGCGTGCTACACATGAGAGAGATTTGTCGGTGATTCTCCTCTTTTCTTTCTGTGACTCATGAGCGCGTTACGTGTGTCCGCCACTATGCGACATGGCCGGGGTGGTTTTCATGTGGAAACCCTAGAGTCAAACACTTGGGAAAGGACAAAAAATAAAAAGGCAGGCAGTCGGGCTTTCTTATGATCCTGTTTCAGGCCTTCCTGCCCTCAACATTCCTAAAAGGAAGCGGTACCGCTTCATTTTTTCCCCAAAACTAAGGGGCTCGCCATACCCCTGTCAAAAAAAACGCAATCCGAGTTGCAAAAAAACCAACTTAGCAGAGAAAGGGTTTCGACTCCTTTCAAGCGAGGATGCATCCCCCTCCTGCAACTTCGACAGTCCACCGAGCTATCGAGTTCTGCTCCTACTTCAGCGAGTGCTACCGAGACGGGGGCCGACAAAGGGGTGTGACGAGGGCCTAACTCAAATGCTTCAAGTGCGGCCAGCTTGGTGAAGTTTTCTTTCGTTCTCTTCTCTTAATTCACCTTAAGACCACCAGCCTGAGGTTGTACAGGAGAGCATGACTACTGAAAAGAATTGACATTAATAGTATAATACACCTAACCGTTTAATATTTTCAAACAAATGCTCTATATCTCACAAAAAAAAGCATGACACAATACACTAATTAAAAATAAAAAAAAATCGATATGTGAGCCACATAATATGGAGGGGCTGATCCCACAAAAAAAGCATGATATGTTTGATATTTGCTATACACTCAGAAAAAGCATGACTACTATTCCAGACTGTTCCGTCGGACTTTCACTGACTCATCAGGAGGTTGAACCCGACAATCTGCCCAGGATGCATTTGACTGATGGACAAGGAAGGACTCACCACATCGCCCAGAGTTAGCGATACCCCTGAGAGAGAGAAAAGTGGTCGACTTACTACTCACACCAACCTTGCAATCCTAGCAGACTACGGAGTGAAAAGGTCCAAACCCCTGACCAGAGTTCGCGAAAACCCCAAAGAGAGAAAAGGTCCAAACCCCTGACCAGAACGGCAGTAAATATAAGAAACTGATCCGACACAGTCATAACTCTACACACCCACACACCCATGGACACCCAATGGCATGACCGCTAGTACGGTCCCGAAGTTAGCCGCATTGATCCGCCTGAACGGAGTGTGTGTGTGTGCGTGTGCATATGTGTGCACGTGTGTGTGTTGTCATATGTGTGCGCATTGTCATATCCGCAAAACACAAAAAATGCACGACTGTGCCAGACTGTTCCATACGACTTTCCCCGACTCATCAGGAGGGGCCTGTGTGTGCTCTCATATTCGCTCTACACTCAAAAAAATGCATGACTGACTTATTTTCTCATTTTTCAAACAATTATATGCTCTAGCAGAGAGCTCTAGTTGATGATATCTGTTGTGATGAGAATGATGTGTCTGACTCTTTGTCTTTCTTGCACACATCATTCATACGGCTCGTACCTAAGTTCTTACAGGTGACTGTAGTGAATATGGTGAAGGCATAGTCTTACCCCATCAGTAATGGTGGAAGGCCAGACTGTTTTGCCAAACTTTCACCGATTCATCAAGGTGTGTGTTTTGGTGTGTGTGCACATAGGCACACTATGACAAAGTGCCAAACTCTTCTCCTGTGATAGGTACACCGGCACACCCTGTTCCAGCACCAGTGCAGGTATGCCAGTGGCAGAAACTTCCATGGACATACATATGCATGGTGCATGGCACGGATCAAGTATTTCGCGAGTCTGGGATCATGGCCCCGTGTGCAAATGTGGACAGGACAAGTTGGCAAGGAGAGATGTATTTCAGGACATTGCAGATTAGAACGAGAACTTTTACCTTCATCCACATATACACACAGCCATGCAAACACACTACCAAGAGATGATACGTTGATAAACTGCACTCACTATCCGGATACTTTTTCATAAACATCTTAGAAGAGATTACACCGATAGGCGCCGCCTATGTCGTTAAATAGAAGGGTTTAGACCATGCAACCATGACGTGCATTCCGTGCTTAACACTTCCTACATTGCCAAACACTATTCTTACGCAACAAGCGCTTGCCACTTCTCGGTGAACCTTTGTTACGTAGAGCGGCAATCATGCAATCTAGCGTGACAGCCGCATTTGCAATCGGAGGTAGTTCCCACTCATCCTTTATCCAGACTTTGCAAAAGAACTCTCACCGATTGGCTCCGCCAGCGAAGCCCACTAGAAACACACGACCCATCACCATTGCTGCACATCCTATATCCTTATATGCTATGCTTCTGTGACAAGTAGCCGCCATGCTTTGGTGAAACTTGGTACACAAGGTTGAATTGATGCACGCGAAGGAACATCGACAGTGATGGTATCCTATGAAATTCACATGCATCACAAAAGAGACATTTCATGGTTAAAAAAACTGACTACGGTGCCAAAGGACGAGTACACATCTTGCAGTTGAGAGAAGATCAAGACAGCGTGAAAGGAAGAATATGCAAGAAAGAAATCAACCACACATTGAAAAAAAAATTGATGGAGATTCAAAACAGTGAAACACGCTCAAAGATTGCACCAGACTTGAGGGCATGAAATCTTTCACTGAAAAAAGATAGACCACCTTCAATTACAGTAGTAATGACACCACAGGTTCGTCAGCCATGCTCTTCAAGAGGAAGAGAAAGGCACCGGGCGGACGCATGGAGTGGGGAAGATATGGAAGGTAGGGAGAGGAGAAAAGAGGAAGAGAGGTCCTGTATCTTGCTGTTTTTCAGGCCCCTATTTTGCACGAAGCACAAGACCACTCAGCAGATCCACAGGAGGGCACCGCAATCACTGAGGCCTTTCTGCTAAGCCACATAGCAACGTCGTCAAAGGGGAGAGCACTTTCCTCTGTCATCGGAAGGTGAAGAAGATGGAGGAGGATGACAAGTCAAAGAGAAAGTAGAAGAAGAAGAAGGACAGGGAGAAGAAGGGGAGAAAGAAGAAGATGGTGGAGCGAAGCGGAGGGAGAGAAGGGTTGCTGCACAAAAGTCATCATAGGAACGTATCCAGCGCAGGAATGGGGAGGTACAAGATGGAAGCATCGTTGTGGAGGGAGGGCCCGGGAGCGCGGCAAGAAATAGGAAGGCAAGCAATGGAGGGAGTGAGACGAACGCAAGGAAGACGCAAGTCGATAGTTCCACGCCAAATCTTCTTCTCTCCATCTTCCATCTCCGCAGTACGCATGCTTCTCTTAGATCGGCAAGCACAACAAGAGCAGCGCGGCGCCAGACATTACTCTTCCGGCCGCAGCGACGAGAACAACGGCCAGATACAGGGTGCAGGTGCAGACAAGGGACGAAGCAGCAGCCTTAGGTGCGAGAAGGGGCCCCTCAGATTGGCATAACATGAGAAGAGTGATCACTACCACCACTAGATTCGGTGGCACCACTGAGCAGAAGGTAACCATGCAGAAGAAGGTGAGCCGCAGCTGCAGGCCCAGCGTGGAAAACATGTTTTCTCTGCAGCGTTATACCACCTCATCCGAGTCGATATAGTCCTCAAGATGGTCCAGGTCCCGAAAGAAGTCCATGAGGCTTCTTGGTTACTCATCCCACATCGGGTAGCTAATGAGCAATTGCCACTTCAAAGCTCTCGTCGCCTTCGTTCTGACACAGATGCTTAGGCCCCACTCCTCGCCTTGTTGTACATTCCATGCGCCAAAACAGCATCCGTGTTTGATGAAAAAAATGGGCGGGAATGTGCCCTACAGGTACGAGCTGGCGCTTCACTAATGCTATCTCAGCGGCCTGCTAAAAAAAAAGCATGCAGTACAATCCAGCAGAATAGATGCAAAACGAACGGGCTGCATACACACACAAAAATAGAATGGCCTACACGAACAATTCACTACACCCAAGTGTGACGGCTCAAGTCCTTGTCAAGTATCAGAACCGTCACGAACCTGCAGCTGCCTTGGGCATTGAGTGCCTGGGCAGCTGGTCTGTTAGTCTCTATTACCACTCGATGCGGCACTCAGTGCGGCAGACACTTACTCAGCTTTGAACCCTTCATCTCTGAGAGACTGGTTCGAGTCAGGCGGAATCAAAAAAATAAAGAAGAAAATATAAAAATAAAAACGCATCAGCAGAAGGTCATTAGAAAAGGCTTAGTGGGATGATGCAGGGGTGGCATTATGTTTTGTACATCCAGGCCATACCTCTTGATAGTCCTCGAGTCGTGTAGGCCCCCCACCTTGGCTCTCCTGCCAACATCCTCCTCTTATTCCTAACACAATCTGTTTGCTCGCGCGTGTGTGTATATGTCATTTTCGCCACACCCTCTGGTACACGGGCCAACACACACACACACACACACACACACACACACACACACACACACACATTGGATTCAAACTCGGGTCTTTTCTTTTTTTCAAAAGGCCCCCAGATTCTTCCTGGGGGTCTCGTGGCCAAGAGCTGGAGGGAGGGAACGTGGTTTGATGGACGTTTTTGGGTGTGTTGGACCGTTGGGAGGAATTCGTTGTTTGTGTCAATTGTGCTATCTTGTTGTCACAAGTTCCTTTCTGTTTTTTTTCCTTCTTTTCTTTTTTTTGTTGTCACGAGCTTCACCCTGTGTATGACGTGTGATTCTGCTTTTTCTATGACAAGCACAGGAAGGATCACATGTCAGAAGCCAGGTGGCCCCTCCCGGATGGCGGGAAAACCCAAACGTCTAGCCCAGTTGTCCAGTCATCGGACACTTGGTAAGGTAGGTTAAAACATAACAAACTTTTGCTCTTTTTTTGCTACGTCTTTGTATGTGTTCAGGCATCCAGTCCAGGTTAGAAAATTACTTGCTGCTGCAAACTTTTGCATCCAGACGTCCGACCCAAACGTCCAGCCCAGGTGTCCAGTCATCGGACTTTTCAATCCCCGCTGCAACATGGATGGCCTCTTACAGCCTACATTTTCTCGCTTTCAGCCTGTACTGATAGGCTGATTTTTCATTTGTTTGTTTCAGCAACCAGCCTAGCTCAGTTGCTTAGGCATGCAAGTGGCATCCAGCAGGTCGTGTGTTCAATCCCCATGCACCGCCTGGGGCAAACCTAGAAAGTTGGCTTCCTCCCCCTGGTCCGTATTGGTAGGGTCTTTGGCTGTCACGGGTGCAAGTGTGTTTGTCATGTTCGCTACACTCAATTTCACAAGAAGGAAAAAAGCACGACTGTCCAAGACCATTTCGTCGGTCGGACTTTGCCTTACACGCTTAATCAATAGGGCCAAGGGAAGTTGATGGGACGCACAGCTCTGACAAAATGCTCTTTGCGTTAGCCTTCCCCATCCCCCTTCTCCCCCCCCCCCCCCCCCCCCCCCCCCCCCCCCCCCCCCCCCCCCCCCCCCCCCAAACCAGTGGTCCGACCCTACTCCGTGACCACCACCAATTGGGGCAGGGGCCAACATGCGGCTATGCTGCCACCAATTGGGGCGGGCGGCAACATGCAGCTATGCTTGAAGCGGCTATGCTGCCACCAATTGGGGCAGGGGCCAACATGCGGCTATGCTGCCACCAATTGGGGCAGGTAGCTTCCTTTTAAAACCAAAAGGAGGGGGCCGGGGGAGGGGCACGGGGGGGGCTCGAAAGGAATTTTGGTTTGTTCAGTTTTCTTGTGAGAGGGCACCACAGCTCTCGACCTTGAAGACCTCATGCAGCGTAACTTCATCTGTCCAAAGAATAAACCTCACTCGTCCACTCCATACGCTTGGGAGTTGACACCCCTTTACGCCCTTGCCCTTTTCTACCCACATGGGAGCCTTAGCAATCCCGACTCCTCACCACTCCTTTCCTACCTCCACAATCGAGGTGGGGCGTTGTTCATCATCCTCTCATTCCACCTCAATATATTGTCTCTATCCTTCCGAGTCTCGACTGCATACGCCAGAAGCACAATCCATCGGTAGTAAAGAGTGACGACGAGCGCCAAAGACTGTCATGATCATCATCATGGCGATGAGACCCTGCAGCCATACCATTCCCATCAACACAGTCATCACAGAGTGACTGCCAGTACCGTATCCACACAGTCACATTGTGCAGATCGGATTCCCGCATGCTCAGCCTCCCCTGCGTTTTGCTCCAAAGCATGAGATGCTGCTATTTTCAGCTCCATTACACTATTGCCCAGCAACTGAAGCACCCGCACATTGTCCTCTGCCATCCTTAGCGAGAAAGATTTGGATTCACAGTGTGAACGGCCTCTCTTTCCTGTCGGCCAGAGTTCGCATCTTGTATTATTGCCCAAAGAGCGCCCATTTCCTTCACTGTTCTGCTCCTGTACTCTGACCTCGATCCCAACAGAGCTCGCATCTTGTATTCTTGCCCAGAGAGCACCCATTTCCTTCACTGTACTGCCTCTGTACTCTGTGACCTCGATCTCGAGTTCCTGCCCGGAGAGTGACTTCTCCAACATGTTGTTCACTGCTCTGCTCTTTCCCTTTGAACGAGCTCTGAGAGGCTCTCAACCCACGTACAGTGCTGCTGGCTGTGGCTTCCTTTCTTTTTCTCATGACCCCTTTTCCTAAGTTTAAAACTGAATTTCCTTTTCTGTTTTTGCTTTCCATATCTCGTCGCTCTCTTTGTACGCACCCATCTTCTCCATACATAACCTTTTCCCCCATCCCTTCATCTCTTCCAGCACAAGTACACTGACTCACAAGGAACACCTTCCACATCTGGCCTCTCCCTAGCCGGGGCGGTTTGCACAGTCGTGATGGTGCACAAGCAATGACCGCACGTTGTATTTGGGGGAAGAAAGTATCAGTCCCTCGTCAGATTAATGCAGAAATGGGGCGATACCAACAAGGAAACCTACCCGCACTGGCACTAGCAGATGCTGCGTTCTCCCGTCCCGCCCCCAAGTCAGCATTAGCGATGTATAATAGCCAACAACGGTTTTGACCAAGGTGCTGCTAATGCTGGCTGGGAGTGGCAATGGCAGATGATACACTAGGGCGCACCTGAGACCAAGCGGATTTAACCCAATGATCTCATAAATGCAACACTGGTGGCTTGCAGAATGAGCTAGGTCCCCGGCCCTGCTGGCGATGGATGAGCCAGGTAAGATTGCATTCATCGTAGTAGACGACAGATGAGAGATATCTGCCATCCAATTCTGAAACAACCCCAATGGCGTACCTGCCATTTAACCCACCAGTACCTCCACGTTCTTAGGCCGTTGACTCGGTGGCTGAATTGCTGTACCGCGCAGGTCCATTCCCATTTGCCTCAGAGCCTCCCCAGAGGGAGCCTAAGACCCCCTGGGGTACTGGCGGTTTAACTAACAACCCCAATGGCGTACCTGCCATTTAGCTAACAACCCAATGGCGTACCTGCCATTTCAGCTAACAACCCAATGGCGTACCTGCCATTTCAGCTAACAACCCCAATGGCGTACCTGCCATTTTAGCTAACAACCCCAATGGCGTACCTGCCATTTAGCTAACAACCCCAATCTACCCGGCCTTGTACCGGGAATGATGGTAAGCAGAAAACCCAGATGTCAGGTCAACCACCTCGCAGATCAAAAAGCCAAAGCGGACTTTTAGCCTGAAGGACGCAATCTCCGTGAGGCCCCAGGGTTTTTGGATGACGTAGCGAAAGCGAATCACCCTTCCCTTACAGTGCAGCGTTACAGTCTTGTTTGCTTACCGTCCAGAGAAAAAGGCCATATGCACCCAAGAAGAGCCTACCTAGCTCAGTGGGTACATACACCCATGAACTGATGAAATACAGAACCGAGTTCGAATCCAGATGATGATGGAACTTGACGAGTAAAACCAAATATTTCTCAATTGCCTGGAGGCTGTCCGTTCAATGATGATATCTCGAGACGGTCGCCCTTTCAAAGTGAAAAAAACAAAAGATAGGCGATCTGCTTGCAACGAGCGAGGGTTAATTAATAGGTGAATTACCGTGAAAGCTTCGCATTAAGTGAGGTTGCAGAGTATATGAGAGATGGCATTTCCAATGATAATACACAAACTGAAAAAGAGAGAGACCCAAACTGAAAAAGAAAGAGACCCAAACTGATAAAAAAGAGACCCAAACTGAAAAAGAAAGACGCCAGATGCCAAACAACCAAGTGAAGGCGGTGAAGCCAACCACCTGAGGGTCAGGCGAGGCAAACGAGGTGCAGACACGACAAATCAGGCACAGAAGTGAAATACGAGAGAGCGAGGGAGTACGAGAAAGAGGCAGACAACTGCGTGTACTCACACTAGAACTTTTCGTGGATGTATATGATCGCTTTTGCGACCCAGCCTGAATGCTCCCGACCACAATTACGTCCACAAAGAAGAAAAAAGTGCTTTTGCGAGTATGTCCTGAGAGGGAGAAAGGGAGAGAGGGAGAGAAGAGAAAGAGGAAAAGGCCACAAAGGAAAACAGAGTGGGAGAAATAGGGGGGCGGAGCAGAGGGAAAAGGAGGAGACGGAGGTAAACAGACAAAAAGAGCGAGAGAGCGAGAGAACATGGGGGTCAAATCAACGACGGAATGAAGCACTGTTTAAAGAGTTCGCGGTTCTCAGTTTTTCGGAGGGAGGGAGGAGGGAGGAGGGAGGAGGATGTGATTAGACAGGTGTTCTTATAGAACAGAAATAAGACGGACCTTTTCGCGTAGGTTTTGCCTTTTCCCTCTTCTTCTTCCATCACCAACAGCATGTAGCCACTGGGGGAAAAAACCGCAGGCCAGTGGAGTCGATCAACATTACCTGCAAATTATCGTCGACCGCACAACAAACTCAAATTGGCCGACTCACTGTCATTAGCTCGTCAACCGAGACCGCCTCCAAAAGAGTCCAGAAGACGCTAAAACTAAAATCTTTCAAAACGACCAGTCACAGAAAGCAATTACACTTTCGAAATTTCCGCAGAGGTTTCTGTACACGTTGCTTCTCTCTCTCTCTCTCTCTCTCTCTCTCTCTCTCTCTCTCACACACACACACACACACACACACACACACACACACACACCACGAAAGAATTCCCTCTCAGCACGACTGTGAGAAATTTTGCATTTCAACTCTCTTCCGGTCACCATTAAGCCACCCCCGCTCCTTATCCACGCTCTCTATCGTCCAACTTGGCACACGGAACAACTATACCTCTTATTATCCGAATGTATTTGGAAATCCATGTCTCGGGCTGTACAATGAAGTGCTAATGGTGTCATTCAAAATGAAGTCATCCATCTCCCGTCGACCTGCCGCGGCGCTCCTACGGTCGATCTCGCCTTTCTTTCCGTCGCCTGGACCAGTCCTCCTTCCCCCTCCACATCTATAAACATGCGTTCCACCGCCGAAGTGACATGGCGATGGCACCCGTTTTAACAATGAGAAATAGAGAAGGAAAAAAAGAGGCATACAGAGCGAGAGAGGGAGAGACAGGTAGGTTGCAAGAGTACGACGACAACTAGGTATTGGTCGACTTCGACTTCCATGAGCATGGCTTCAATGTCATTAGCAAGGGGAAACAGAAAACACGATCGCCATTCTCGCGGGAGCCAGCAGCGTCAGCGAATGTGTGATTGCTTTAAATTCCACCACCGCGACCGTAGCGATGACATCAACAAACAATGACGACCATCGACGACGATGATCAATTGCACAAGATGGCACACAAGAACAACCCAGGCAGAATCCAGAGTGCTCCATACGTCGAACGCTCTCCATCTCCGGTCTCCGACCGACCCGCAAATCGCCCACCATTTAAAACCAGAAGAGCTTTGCAACTGAACACTACACGACCTCGTCAGTTTCGCTTATCTCCTTTGTCGAGATTCCTCTGCGAACGAACAGCAGCTCAAGAGAGGAGGGGACTTGAAAGCGCGTTCAGAGCAGCAAAATGAATAACAAACTGTAATTAATTACAACAAGCATCGGGGCAAAAAGACGCATAGAAACAGAAGACCGATTAAAACTGACGACGGACACCACACCAGGGAAGATGCCTGTGTTTGTTCCAAGTGCAATCGTCACGGTGAAAAAGGAACGAGGAGAAAACAGAAATCAGGGAATAGAGAACTAATAGGGGAGTAGACACGTGTAGCCGGATAAACCGGGGACATACTGTATTGCACAAGCAGACTGGATAGGAGAAGAAGAGATGAGAGATGAGAGCAATACGCCAAGCAGGAACGAATGCATAGCCGAAGACAGACGCGGGCGGAGAGGACGAGAATGGAGGTCCAGCAGAGCCAAATACATGATAAGCGGAGACCAACACATGGGTAGAGAGAACCAGGATGAGCGAACAAGGAACAGCGGCGGACAGCGCGACACATTCAGCAGCACCCGCTTCGATGCCATCGGATGCAAGACGCCAGCGCTCGCCAGCGCCGTGCCGTTGCCGAGCAACGCGCCCGATGGCGTCCAAGCGGATGCATCCGATGGCGTCGAAGCGCTTGCATCCGATGGCGCTTGTATCCGCACAGCGCGAGACAAGGGGTAAAGCGCCGCACCGAGGGGTGGGCCGACACCGATGGACAAGAGTTGCGTCGGTGTCAACGGCAGACAGTGATGGGCCGACAGATGGAATGGACGAACAGACATGATGGACACAAACGGCGACAGACGGTGGAGAGAGAGGGATAGCCAGGCAAGTGTAAGAATTGGTATGGGCGAAATGAAAAACGCAAACGGAGAGGAAATCACAGACGGACACATATGTAAGAGGAGAGACTCACAGGACGACGAGAGACGCTGGACGATCAGAAAGAAAGTGCAGAGTGACATGGGGGCAGTAAACGGAGAGAGAGCGAGGAGAGAGAGAGAGAGATACGGACCCGGGGATGCAGGCGCATTGAGAGAACCACGCGCAAGGAAAAGCCAAGGAAAAGATGCATGTGAAACATGAACCTACGGCCTCTCTAAGGCAAAAGACGCGGTGCAGTAATTGTTCGATGCCAAGCCACCAGGAGACCGGGGCAAGAGAAAGAGATGGAGATCTTGAGTCATAAGGAGATGATGAGAGAGCCAGCGGTTCGGTGATGGGAAGAGGAGAAGAGGGAAGGCGAGAGGAGCGCGAGCGGAAATACAGAAGTGAGACACGACAAAGGAAAAAAAGAAAAGAGGTGACCGCAGAAAGACACACATACTAACACGTGACCGGAAGGAGCAAGCAAGAGAAAGGCGGCGCAGGAGGGGAGAGGTGGGGAGAAACTGCGACAGAGATCGACGAAAGTCGGAGAGAGCGACGAGCATGACAGCGACGACGGCGGACAGAAACAAAACGTATCGACACCCAGAGCAGCGATGATGGTAAAAGAGACAGGCGAACAAGGGCTCTAAACAAGGGATGCACAAGAGGCGCCAAAAAAAGGGATGCAAGAGCGAAGGCATGCAGGAAAGAAACGGGGGCGATGAAAGAGACGGGCTCCAAAAGAGTAGAGCCCCGAAAGAGGCAAGGCAAGGGATACGCAATAGGAAAGCAGCGGGGGATGAGACGGCAGCTGAAAGCGAGAATGCATCCACGAAAGAAACGAGCGATGAGAGAGACGGCCTTCCACGGAGAAGAGCCCCGAAAGAGAGCCCCGAAAGAGACGTGACAATTAGAGAAAGAGAGAAAGAGACCGATCAGAGCGGCGACGCCGAGCAAGAGAGGCAAGTGCCTTCCCTTGTTGCACTCCCTCTCTGTAGGCTCTTCTTCTTTCCGCCTCCCCCTTCCCCGGCCTCGTCCCTCTAGCCTGCCCTTGGACATAGAAGGAAAGCGGGCACGGGGACAAGAACGCTGAGAGAGACGGTCTGGGGGGAGAAAGCGCAGAGGATCAGTCAAACCCCATATACCACATAACCACCAATTCGGCTACTGCGCATAGCGGCGCTGAATGAGTCATCCATTATCGCCAATCGATCAGCCAATCTAGCGATCAATCAACGAAATAAAAAGAGTAGGCTCAGGGAGGCAGACAGGCAGACAAAGCGCTCGCGAGGGTGCGTGAACTTTCCTCGAGCGCTTGAGAGGTTTAGACACCCGCAGCAGCAGCAGCAGCAGCAGCAGCGGCAGCAGCGGCGGCGGCGGGAGCAACATCTCCAACCATTACAAAGAGAAACAAAATCAAGCAAGTAAAATTTTTTGGTATCACTATTCTACAACTGTTGTAAACGTTGACACGCTCAACTTCGTCTCAAGAGCACGTTTCCTACTCTACAAATCAGCCAAACGCGCAAGGGGCCCCGATTCATTCCTCCAGAGCATATATAGCCCCAATTGATCCAATTCGACTAATTGACAACAACGAGATTATCGTGCAAAAACATTCACAAACAACGAATACAATTTTTAGAACACTAGCACGATCACGGAATCTACATACCCACTCCCTCTCTCTCCGGAGGCAGCCGCGCTACGACGAAGGAAACTCCAGAAAACGGACGACAAGAAAGAGAGATACAGTAAGATATCAACCTGTCGCGCGCACGCAATCACAGCCTGTCGACAATCGACAGGGCCGCAACGAAATAGCAAGAAACAGTTGAGAAGAGGACGTCACGGAAATTGCCGTTCGACAGTCAAACGAGGAGAAACGACACTGCGACTAAAAGAAGGGATTAACCGTTGAGGAGGAGAAAAAAAACAAGCGAGTACGCGACTCTGTAAGTC
>BFEA01000072.1:3110253-3156214 GCA_003427395.1 Chara braunii | reverse complement strand
AAAAAAAAAAAAAAAAAAAAAAAAAAAAAAAAAAAAAAAAAAAAACCCACTACCGGAAGGACAACTAAGGTTGGTCCATGCTAGAGGGGGAGACTTTGATGAGGACCGTAAGATCGTCTACAAAAAGAGAGGGAATCAGGATCAGGTGCGATGACAATTTCGGTATTTCAATTCGTTGTATTGCGGGGTTTGCCATAATAAGGGAGGCAAGCGCTTCCATGACAATCACAAAGAGCAATGGTGTTATTGAGTCTCCTTGTCTCACTGATCTTTCTAGTGGGAACGGTGCCGAAAGGTGGTCATTGATCAAAATGTTGGTTGTCGCCGAGTGGTGTAGGTTTTCGACCCATTGTCTAAAATATGGTCTAAAGTTCATTTTTTGAAAGCACAGGTCCAGGAATTGCTAGTCAAAATGATAATACGTTTTCTCAAAGTCGATAAATAGGATCGCTACATCTTTCTTACGTTGTCGCGCGTATTTGATGGTCTCATTTACCGATAAGATGTTATCTTGGATATTCCATTGTGGCATGAACCCTGTTTGATCCATATGAATTCGATGACCTATGTGCGGTAGGAGTTTATTGCACAACATTTTGCCCACCATTTTATAGGGGAGGGGGAAAAGTGCGATTGGCCGGTAATTACGGACCTCTACTCTGTCTTTTTTTTTGTATACAAGCGTGGTGACACCCTGACCCATTAAATCCTCAAATCTCCCCTCAATCTGGACTGCTTGGACATACTTTAGGAGGTTGAGATGAAAAGTTTCCCAAAAGTGGGCATGAAACTCCTTAGGAAAGGAGTCTAATCCTCTATGTCTTGCAGTAACAGTTCATGATCTGTAATAGGGGATTTTAGTGATGTTCTTTGTTGTTGGGACAATACTGCTATTATGTTTTGTAATAATTCATCCCTTGCATGCCCCAGCGCCTCCTTTCCCCACCGATCGCTCTCTGAGGTAAAGAGGTTATTGTAGTATTGTGAGGCGAAACAAGTATCCCATATGGATTGGTTGCATCCCTCTGGTGTGGATTGAATGGGTGATGTAGGGAAGGAACCAAAATTTGCCTTGCTCTGGCTTTGCTGAAAAAGGTTGAGGACATTGTGCCTTTTGTGCCAGCCTTTTTATTATGGCTTGAATTCTTCATGCCTCCGTCTGCTGGTCAAGGTACTCTTGAAGTCGGTTTCTCGTCTGTTGTAGATTTTCTGAAGTACGTTGGTCCAATGAGTGACTAAGCATTTCCAAGTCCCATTGTTCTTTGTGATTGTCATGGAAGCGCTTGTCTCCCTTATTAGAGTAAACCCCGCATTACAACGAATTGAAATACTGGAATTGTCACCGCACCTGGTCCCGATTACCTCCCTTTTTGCAGACGATCTTACGGTCCTCATCAAAGCCTCTTCCTCTAGCATGCATGCTTTGGCGGACAAGATCCACCTATTCTCCATCGCTGCGGACATGAAGGTCAACTGGGGCTCTAAGACAGAAGGGTGGTGGATCCACACAGCAGGGAGAACCCCCCCCAAACGACTCTTCAGTCAACTGGAAACCAAGAGAAGAAGCCATATGGGTCCTAGAGGTGAGACTCACGGCCTTCGGCCCACCTGCGGACCATGCGGATCGCCTAGTCCAAACAGCAATCCAAGCCATGACCAAATGGAAAGGTTTGCACACTTCGCTGATAGAAAGGGGTTTAGCCATCAACAATGTTATCCTATCCACTATTTGGTATAAGCTAACTTTCCGGATGCTACCCCCAAAACAGATATCGGCCCTAAAACAAGCAACTGCTACATACCTTTGGAGGAATGATAATGAACTTCAAACTTGTATCAAAAGGGTAGCAAGGGCCCAGTTGGCCCAAATTAGAGATGAAGGGGGTCTAAGAATCATTGACCCAGAAAGGGAAATCAAAGTTTTGGTCTTCAAAGTCACAATTAAACTACTGATGGGAAATGACACTCCATTCGCCACGCTAGCTGGTATTCAACTACAATGCCTAACCCCCGACACAACAGAGGAAAGATCAATCCACTCCCTAGCTTGGCTCACTAATCCAGGGTAGTCCATCCCAAGTAGTCCCAAAGTGGTTGTCAAAATCTTTCACAACTGCCACAATGTCAGACTTAGTTAATGATCCTCTTTGGGCCTCTATCCTTGCACTATGGAGATATATCGACTCGGACAAATTGCCACGACCGTTGTCTAAGCAGACACCCTTACACGGGTATCTGCTTGGGGTTTTCCAATGTCGGATACAGTGTGACGTTTTGGTTGAATTGAAGGACTTGATGAGACGAACGTTTGTCAAAAGTTCATTCAGACTAACCTATGACTGAGGGACTACATTTTTTAAACCTAAGTTCGGACGCTTGCGGCGTTCTACGGTTATGACAGTGACCGGCGGCGTGGCTGGTTGTAGTCCGCTATGGCAAGGGTTTTGGAATATAGTCTCGTTGGAATGCTAATTTTAACTCCTATCCTACTTAAAGTAACGTCACGCGGCTTAGCAGCCGCATGATTCAGAGCCTATGTAGGCTAAAAAAAGTGGTCGCGCCAGGTACAAAGCTACAACTTGAGAGGAATGAGAAACTTATTTATTTATTTATCAAGTCGTGGGGGGTGATTTGTGTCGAGTGTCAGGGAGCCCGATGTTGTGGACTACCTAACTGGGCATTTGTCTGAGTCACAACTGAATAGCTTGTTATGTGGGAAGGTCGATAGGCAAGGTCTGCTAGGCCATAGGCTGGGGCTTGCTAGGAGTTGAACCCTTCATATAGAAGGGTTGCTCATACTTTACCAGCAGTAGGAGCAAGCCCAATAGGTTACAACATCAAGCTATCATGCAGCAAGCGCTGAGATTGAGCTCGATGGTACCCTACTGGTGCTAGCTTCTTTTGAGAAGCGGCATTGAGGGTCTCAACAGACCTAGCCCGATCGAATTTTGGTCGTACGATCTTCGAGATCGCGCAGCTGAAATTCGTCACGCGGATCTGTAGTAGCCTTGCGCAAGGATGATACACATAAATCAATTTTCAAAATAAGTCGAATCCATATGGATTCGATACTGGGTCTGTCTTTCAGTAGCGCATGGCTGAGAAGCCACGAGGCTGAAATGACTATTTGGCCAACGAAAAAAAAAAAAAAAAAAAAAAAAAACGAAGGGGAAAGGATTGAGAGATGGACAAGAATGTGGTCGAGGTAGTCACTATATGAGTGGGTAAGTGTATGTGAGTGTGAGTGGGGCTGAGTTTATTGGTTTTTTGAACAGGCTCAACAATGGCGGGATACAGGCATTCCGTGAAGCATGTGGCCCGACTCGGAGACCAAGTGCTTCAAGGATTGAATGACCTTGGTTCCCCTAGGGGAACATCAAAGTTTGTGGCCCTTGATCGACGGCTCAAATCAAGGGCCCAAACCAGTTACGAGTTCTTGACTGTAGGGCAAGTTGCTGACACAATCCTTCAGCTATAAAAGTCAGCAGTCCACCCAACAACATCACAATTGTGGCAGTGTTGTTGAAATCTTCACTTGTGTGAATGTTGGTTGGCTGCTGCAGGATGGAAGGTGTTGCCGGTGGAGGTGTGGTCTGCTGGGTGGAGGTGTTGGAGGTCTGCAGGAGCATTAGAGGAGGACAGTTATAGCCGAGGCAGGGAGCATTCTGCTCCTCCCTCGGTGCCGAGGCTGCGAGCTCACTGCCCCACCTCTGTGCTAGTGTTGTGGCCGACGGGTTGCGTCAAGGTCCGGATGGTGTGGCAAGCGGCACCTATTTTAGTGAGGTTGTGTTACCGGATTGCCGCTGCGGCCTCAAGACCTTCCTGAGGGACGGTGCTGCCAGATTTGCCGCGTGGCGTCGATATTTTTTTTAATGAGAGTGTGGGAAGGCGTTGCTCGATCAGTGGCATGGCAATGGCGGTGTATTCAGTGGGACCATGTGGCCAAAATAGGTGCCTGCGACAACATTTTTTTATTGTGAGAGAAAATGATGCCGATATTTTGCGTTACAGTGGAGCCGTTTTTTTGTCGTATGGTTTGGTGGTGGTGCTGCAGGGAAACTATGGTACCTGTTGATGACGCGACATTGGTGGTGTGGGCGTAGAGGTGCTGACACTTGCAACATTCGGCGTTGAAGGACCGGTTTTATTATTGTGGGGCCACGTAGTGGTGCATTGTCGAGGTTGGTCCAACTCCTGCGTGACGTGGCCGAGAGGGTCCCGCGCTGCCATGTGCGGTGCCGGACCGACACGCACGCACACACATCGCACAAACGACACAACTCGAGCAACGCGACACAAACAACGCAACAACGCTCCTAGCCCCTTCAGTACCCCTCCCATTACTTTCGGAACCGAAAATCGGATAGGCGTCGTGCGCGAGGCTCAGTATAAAAATCGCGCGGACGCATGACCTATTCATATCGACTAGCAATGCAATCGTACGCAAGCAGTCGCAATGATGACGTGCCATGTAACGTCCATAATCGAGCGGTCCTCGTTAATCTCGAGGGCCGCATTCGACACTCAAGTGTCGGTTGACACGCGCCTTGAGGGTTAATCTCTCGACGCTGGTCATGTGCGGTTGAAGACCACACCCTCTTCTGCACCCTGTGCAAAGGGGTTGAGTAGACAGCCTTAGGCTGTCATGGCGGTTAGACATCAAGGGGTTTGACTTTGAAGACTACCACGGATTATAATGTCCAACCATAAAATCTCTAAAAACAAGACGAATAGGCCGAGGACCCCCCCTTGTTCCAACCGGGGTCATGATCTTTGGGGTACCCTCTCTCTCCTCGGGTGATGCCCACGGCCTACAATAACCTCAAGCGTTTGCGTCTACGTGCGAGCCTTACGATCCCATAACTTTTAGATGCTGGGGCGGCGAAGCATCGCACGCAGCATTTTAACATAAAGCCACGCGACTGCTGACTAATCCCATACCGTCCAACGATGTCAGTCATATGTGGTAATCGCGGCTCCAACCTCGCGATATTGAATGGTTGAAGGGATGTATCGCGAGGGGTTACTCCTCACGATATTGAACAGCTGAAGGACACGCCGTTCGACCCTCGCGACATCTCCGCCTTCAGGGTTGAGTGTCTCGGCGGACAATGCAGGTAGGTTCTCCATGAGGGGGAGTCTCTCCCCTGCAGAGCCTAGGGCTTAGGATGTCTTGAACAAGGACCTTGAATCCCAGCCCTGGACCAATGTCCGACTAAGAAAACTCCCAAGAAGCAAACAAAGAAAGGGAAGGATTCTTTCTATGCCTTTCACACATGACATTCGAGTATACCCTTTGTACGGGGCCCCTTAGGCCTCGCAAACACTCACCATAAATACAACCAAGTGTACGTACATAAGGGAGATAAAGTTGTGACGATCACTTCTCACACACACAGTGGGACTTCTCACAATCATATGTACATATATGAGAGCGCAGACAACCCAAATCCAAAATCCAAGCCACAGGGTCTACTTGCAACCACATCAAAAAACCAAACAACGAACCACGCACTACACGGAGTCAACCCCAACCAGTCTCCACACTCATACCCTTCGCTTTAGCCATGCAAGCCCCAATCCCCTGTCCAACCAACCATAATTAAATACTCAGTACCTTTGTTAAATGGCCATTCAATAAAAGTCCGGTTGAAACCCTCAACAAACAATAAAGTCACCAGGGCTAAAGCCTTTTAGGTTGGGTATGAAGAGTGAGTTGGAATTGAGTCGTAGACCGACGAATCGGCAACCGACCTGTTATCAGTGATAACAGAAGACGATCCTTATAGGGTCAAGCTGACGCTAGCCCGAATCCTGAATCGAATGTCCAAGAAAGGCCTGTACCAAAGACAGGTCAACGCCCAAACTAAATCATCGGCATATGGGGGATGAACCTCCATAGCACATTTTCGCTCAAAGTTATCTTCCAACCGAGTTCAGGCCTACCTCTAAGCCAGTGCCAAAGCAAAGGTAGACTAAAGGCAGAATCTCCCCTATTTAGGATGGATTGCTAGAATCGCCATCTGTCAAAATATAATCTAACTCCTCTAAATCAAGAAAATTTTGGCAGCGCTTCCCGTAGGAAAAGTGCCTTTTCAGAATTTATAGTAGCCCAAATATAAAACCAGAACTAGTCTTTGACTTTCCAAAGCCCAATTTTTGTCCAACTCCCTGATTTAGCAAAATTTTGGGCAACACTTCCTTTAGAAGAAGAGACTTCCCAGATTTTTACTAAGTTCTATATGAACTTTAGACTAGTTTAACTTTGAAAAGTCAAAATTTGACTAACTCCCTGGATTTGCAGAAATTTCGGCAGCGCTTCCCGTAAAGAAAGTAGCTTACCAAAATTTATATAAAGCCAAGTATAATAAAAGATCCCAGAAAATGCAAGAATCGATCTAAGAAAAAAACTTAGCTTAGAAAATCCAGGAATTGAACTAACTCCTATCGCTCTAGCACGTGACGAGCAAATACAACAACTACCTATCAAACTGAAACTCACACCAAGTAGTAGCCTCCCTCAGTCACATGCAGGTCAAACCACAAAGGTAAGTACTCTCGCCACCCCAAGTCAACCTTTGCAAACAATAGTTCGTAATCTTTCGATGCTTTATTCCCTTATACCTAGCTTACATAGGGCATAAAGTCAAGCCGTCCAATCTTATGAAACCTGCCTGACTCAGCCATTGAGTATACATGAACAGGTTGCACAACTACTTCTTTCTTCCTTTTGGGCATATGACTAAGCCGTTCATCTTAGAACAAGGCTCAACCGCCCCGAACTGTTTAATATCCAAGTTATATATACCTCTCTGAACTTGGTGTTCAAAAGCTGGGCATAGGACTGAGTCGTTCATCTTAGAACAAGACCCAGCCTACCCAGGGTTACCTTCAATTATACTCTTAATTATACTGTCTTCATTTCATGCTAAGCTATAACCAGGTCATCCAATCTTATGGAACCCATGCCTGACTAGCCTGTTCATAAACATGATAGTATAAAATATAGCCAAAATTTAACCTTTTGGGTCCCAACATGTGCCAGGCTTTGGGCCAGACCGTCCAATCTTATGGAACATATCTGGTCCTCTGCAAGGTTCGTTTCTCTCTGATCGTACTGTGTGCGACATGAGTCCACGGTCGTCCAATCTTATGGACATGCCCTGCCCTCAGCGAGAGTTACTCCCTCATAATGAAACAGGAAGGGGCTGAGTCGTCCAATCTTATGGACTTGCTCAGGCCTCCTCGATCAAAAAAAAAAAAAATGGAACAAACCCTAACCAAACATGACAACCAAACCCTCCAATCTTATGGTACATGTTTGGCCCCTAAAAAGTCAGCCACAGTCAAACCCTCACAATTCAGAGCAATCGGACCGTCCAATCTTATGAAACTGGTCTGACTCTCCATGCAATTCAAAAATAAACACGGCGGTCAGGCCGTCCAATCTTATGGAACTGGTCTGACCCCATAGGACCCTGTCAGCCTCAGGCAAAACCACCTTTCATCCACCCTTCCCCCAGATGCATCCCTTTGTGTTCACAATCCGCATTCAGGCAATCAACAAATTGAAACTGTGATCGCACACACATTGCTTTATTTCATCTGAGCTATCTCCTGTCAGTCAAACCAAATTCAAAGTAGGGGTGCATACAGTATACTCAGTCAAACGTAGCAGGACGTACAAGTAGGGGTTATACCAAGGTATATAGAGGGGAAGCAAACGGTTACCTTTCAATTCCCTGCCTCCAGAGCCTCGCCTAGGCTCCTGCGGTTGCCCGCTCTGTTCCCCTGCCTTGCCTTAGCCGGTAGTATCCACATGCACTCGGCTCACTTCTCAGCCCCGGCTCACTCCCACCATTTCGTTCGCCGAACGCATCTGGTACAAATTTGCATTCGGATCCGCCCCGACCTCCCCTGCTGCGTTCGTGCTCTCTTTCCCGCCCTCTTCTTCTGCGTCACGCAGTCCCCACCGCCTCACTGTAGAACCTGACCACTAACCCGCCACGACCGTCGTGAAAATCCGCTCGTAGGAACAGTTGAACAATCGAAAAAAACGGGAGCCGCCCTCGATTTAAACGTGTCTTCCTGGCGCTAAGGCCATGCTAATCTTTTTCTGTATCCTCCCGGTTTCAACAGATTGCCCCGCAGGACTTCGCCCAGACAGCGCTCACTTGCCTGTACGTACCTGGCCCGAACAAGGCCCGGATTCATTCCGGATCTCTGCACACCGCCCCTGCGCGGCGACCCTGCCGATCTTTTATGTGTCGTCCCAGTGTCATCGGATGTCCCAAAGGACGCCGGCCGGGGTGATACCCCGTGATGGCGCCAAAGGCCATTTGGCCTCTTTACCCCCGGTCTGCCAGTGGCGCCGCGGCCGCGGCCAGCGTCGGGCTTTTAAATAGAGAAAACGGGGCCATAAGACCCTGAAAAAATAAAAAAGAAAGAACAAAAGCCAAAACCAAACATCCCAAGATACTGTCGGGTGGGGGATGGCCTAGTGCCAAGGGGCGGGGCCCGCGACCGGACTCCCTCGACAGAACAAAAGGGGGATAGTCCTGCGGGACCCTCAACCCCTTAGCCTTCTGCTGTTCCAGTGCTCCCGCGCCGCTGCCTACCGGCCTCGACCCCCAAACCTCCGTAACCGTAGTCCAACACCGTAACCTATAAGGCTATGCCCGAGCTTGGAACCACTAGGCGCGGATTCCTATATGAAGTGGTGTCGCGCCATGCTTAGGCCTGGGAACAACAGCCTAGGCCTTCCTGTCCAACCACGGCCGGCGTGCCATCACCAGGCACCCGCGCCAGCCTACTTGGACCGCGCCGTGGCTATCCCACGTGCCACCCCGTGCGCCAGTCCTACCGTCGGTCGCGCATGCCGACCCAAAAGCGGACTTTTATCCCTTAATCAAAACCGTAGCACGGTCCAGGTTGGTCGACTAGGCCGGCCGCTCACTCAATAGAAATCACATGCGCGCCTTAAATTGCGCGCCCACATACCCCCTAACTTAACCAAGGCGGGTCCCGGACGCGGTCGTGCCTCGCACGACTTATTTCGACCAAACTCATTTTTCCCCGTCATCTGCAAAAACCATGGCGGATACCCTTGTAAAGGTATTCGCGCCGACAGCCTACCAGACTATATTAAGCGACGTCCCCGTCGCTACACCAAATTAGAAAACTACAAATTCATCCACATTCCAAATGCTGACGAGAGCAGAACCAATCCGATCAGCCGACAGACTCAGGGTTGAGGTCCCCAACAACCTGTGCCGACATTATATGCTGCCAGGGTTTCAACATGGGTTTCCATTGTCCTGACGCGAGGACGCCGGTGTATTATGCATCAATACTACAACATAAGTTCCAAAGGTCACCTCAAACCGTTCTCTCCCCTTCGTCCCAGACAAACGCCGACTTCTAGTTCGGTGTCCCAGTTAGACTCTTTCCCGTAAGCAGAGTCATATCCGGGGACGCGGGCCTTAAACGAGACCTCAGAAGACACTCTTGTCTCCCTCACAAAAATCCTCACAATCAAACTTATATATATATATACATAAATCTCCTCTTTGCTCTTTCTGCAGTCTAGTACAAAAATGCTGGGTCTCGATCCTGGCCCAGCATAGTCTGGTTGATCGAGCCAGATCTACGGCCCACCGCATTGTTATCTTAGCGGCAGTCCCTTTGTTGGTTGTGCAACGATAGACTTTCTCCTGATAAGCATTCAATCAGGGCACTCAAGCGACTCGACCGTATCCTTGCCATCCCACCGGGGTAATTTCCCTGAGGCGTGCATAACCCCTTAAATTCTTACCTCGTTGGTAGACGTGGGCCCGCAACCAGGTTGTGCCGGCTTGCAGCCGTCCAATAGGGGTTGCGCCCTAGAGGTGCTAACCTTTACCGCTTAGCTTGGTATTCCTCAATATGCCTTAGGATTAGCACAAGTATCTAGACGGTGCGTCGCAAAACAAACTCACAGGCCCACTGCGGGACTACGCAGGGGTCTGTCTCACTTTTAAGGGTATTTACCAGCCCCATATGAGACAACATAGAAGCCACGGCCCCTTTTCACAATCACAAACGAATTCACCGCTAGGCTCACACGAGGCCGTGGCCTACTGATTTGATCAGGGCCAGCAGACCACACATCCTTCGACAACTCAATGCACTGATTTGCGACCTTCTCAGTTCCGCCAATAGTCCAAACCGTAATTCTGGTTCCTCTCGTCAGACTTTATCATTCAAACATTGTTTACCATGTCATCAAATCTATTAATCACCTCTCACACGAAGGGGGGTCTCTCTCCATAGGTCTCCCAACCACCCCTTTTCTTTTATAGGGTGGGCTATCACGTGACCTAGTTTTTATACCCCGCCCTCTTTGAAGATAAGTTTGTCAACTATCAACATTCCCACCTTCCATAATCTGAAGGGGTCTCAACCATAGAACAACTCAACTGAGGGTCTACTCAAGGTTCCTCTTTGTCAACTCAAACACAAAACTACTCAAACTGGGGGGGGGCAACTTATGGGTCCCCTTCACAACCTGGCCATAAACATTCGGCATGGTAAGCATTCGAGCCTCATAGGCTCGCAAAACCCCTTAGGGTCCTCACACATCTGTCACAAAGCAACCGCACTGCCTCCTTTTATACTCGGCCATTTCGCTTGCCCAAAGGCAGGCCGCGACCATCACATCCACGCAATACAGAGTATGCAAGATGTATCCCACACATCTCTCACACAAAGCCACCATACATTGGGATAAAGCCACACGTGTGAGAGTGATTGTGATCGTCACAAGAGTAAATCCCTCGGAATCTGAAATCAAATGTAACTGGGAGCAAAATATCTCCCTCAAGTCTCAATACAACACTCAACTTCGACTCTCACCCACACAACTAGTAGGATGTATTTATGAATGGAGTGCCTGCTCCGGGATTAACCAAATGCTCAGTCCACTGTCTCACTTCATGGGGTAAACCCACACCACAAGTGTTGTGGGCTCTCAGGGTCCACTCAAAAACATCAACAAGGTTTCCTAACCTCCAGGACTAACACTTATGTCACATAGTCACGGGTATCACACAACCAAATCTCATCCCCTACATTATATCACACACAAAACCCAAAGACCGATCAAGCTCTGCCACCTATGTATGTACAACTAGACAGGACTCTCGCGGCGAACTCAAACGTGCACACCCCTAGAACCCACTCAACCGACTCAGAGTATGTACATCCCTAACCCGACCTCTGTGTACAGAGGAACTCTAGTCCTATTGTCATATGAACAGACCAGCCCCTACTCACTCATGACCTCCTGGTTTAGCCTATACAACTGTGCCCTACCCCCATCTGGAGCCCGCTCTACCACTCGCCCTTTTCTGTCATACATCCTTCCACCGCTCTCCGTCACTCTCCCAGCCGCCTTATCCTCGAGGAACTCTGGGCATTCAAGACCCCTATGTACGCCATGCTTACAAAAGAAACACTGATCATCTGATTTCCCCCGACACCTCTTCTTCTTCTTCTGGGATCCTGGCAACGACGGTGTCTCACTGGCCTCTCCGCTCATCTCGTGGCTCTGAGGCATACTCCATGACTCCGCCAGTCCTGCCTCCATCATCTGGGTACTCGGCCCTTCTAGCATCTCATTTCCCTTGGGTCGGTACGCTGGAGTGTCCAATCTCAGTGGCCTACCCTCGCGGACCCCTCCCATCGCAGTCGCCTCCTCGTCCCTATGCAGGTCAGAAGGCTGGGGAGTCTCGGCAGTCGCTGGCGCGCTCATAACCTCCTGCTGCTGCTCTGAGATGTGCTCTCCTGAGTCAGCTCCAGTAGCCCAAGAGCCTAACGGCGTCCTTAGCTCCCCCATCTCTGGCACACGCTCTGGGGCCTCCTGTCTCTGAGGCCCTCCTGGTGGCATCTCCAGCTCCACAGTTGCCACTAACTCAGCCAAACGAGATGCCTCCCCCTCCATCGCCTCAGGCTCCGCGGACGCTGCTGCCCCTGTGAGGGTGCCCTCCCGCACCTCCAAAAGGATCGTAGGGGACTCCTCCATGGGGCCCCCTTCCTCCACTGGAGGTTGGGGTCTCTGTGCCGGCTCGCCCTCAAGGACCTCAATCGTCATAGGGGTGGCTTGTTGCCAGGCCAACTCCGTGGGCGTCCTGAAGCTGAACCTCCCCTTTTCGGCCTCCCGCCGTGCTGCCGCCTCTATTGGGTCTAGGAATACCTTCCCCATACCTCCTTGCTAAGGTGGCTCTGTCGTCCCTTCCCGGCCAAAGAGCCCCCTTGTACCTCCTTCCCCTGGATACCATACCGACTCTGCTCCGTCCAATCGACCACCTTAGTGGCCGAGAGCCTCTCCACTATCGCCGCCATGTCCTGAAGCCTCTTCTCCCATTCTGCCTCCTTGGCTTCCATGCGGGACCTCCATGCGGGACCTCCATGCTTGGTTCTCTGCCCTCTCTTCTGCCAACTGGGTGGACAACTGTCCCACCTCTAACCTCGAGGCTGCCAACTCATCGCTGAGCATGGAGTACCTCCGGAAGGACAAGATCGCCACCTCACCTATCCTCCTATTTGCATGCTCAATCGCCATCCTGGCGGCCGAAAACCCCAGGTCCTCTGTCTCTCGTACCTCGTCCACTCTTGCATCCTCCTGTCCTGTCTCTCGTAACCTCAGGCAAGCAGCATCCCTCTTACCCTCATAGCTGGCCCAAATCTCATCAATCCTCCGCTCGCTGGTCGGAGGGTCGACTGGTGGCTTCGGTGCTTCTCCTGCAGCCTCCATCCTAAACTTCTCTTGGTATAACTCTTCGATACGTACCTGCACCCTCGCGTGCTTCTCTTCTTTCGTTTCTCCTGATGGTCTCCTTGCCCGCGCCTCATGGGCCTCTCGTGGTGGGTGTCCCTCACTCATCCCTTCCTCTGCAGGCGGCGGCCCTGGCAGAGGCTCCCCAGATGTGAGCACCTCAACGTCCATGCGCTCATCTGTAGGCTCGGTTAGTCGTGGTGCCACAGTAGCAGGTCTTCTCGCCCTCTCGCTCTCCTCTGGCTCCGCCTGCGTCGGAGGTGGCATAGTAGCTTCCGATGGAGGCCCCAACATTTCCTTGCTGTCCGGCTCAGGAATTCCTTCAGGCCAATACTGCCACGCCTGCTCCTGAATCGGGGCAGGGGGAGGGGTATCATCCCCAACAATGATAACCCCCTCAGTCTGCGGCTCCTCGGGTCCACGAGGCCCCACCTCAGGCCCTGGCTCTGTCGGCTCCTCCTCCGGCTCCTCCTCTACTGGCTCATACCGTGCTGGTCCACTCTGGTCTGCTCCCGACTGTGACGCCCCCCACTGGGACGCATCGAGATGCGCCTCTAGACTGTCGAGCGGTGTCCTCAATGGCACAGCCTCTCCCTCTTCTGGTAGTGCCGGCGACGGGCCCCGTAGGTCACTGCCCGTGATCCGGCGAAACTCCACCTGCTCGAGTCCGTTGGTAGGGGGTAGCTCCGCTGCCTAAGCCGGCCCCGCGGCCTGAACTGGCTCCACCGCCTGGGCGGCCTCGGTTGGCCCCTCTCGCTGTGCCAAGGCCTTTCGGCCCCCTCTGGTCGTAGTGGCTCCTCTCGTCTCTGGGTCTCGTGGCCTCTTACTCCTCTGTTGTCTCTCCACTCTGGGCTCTGGTCTCTCGGGCTCTGGCCGTCGAAAAACCTGCCTCAGCTGAGCCTGGCAGTCCTCCCAATCACGTGCTCTATCTCGAATCTGCCTCGCCATCGGCCTCTCCGCCCTCCGCGTCAAGAGGGGTAACGCCTGCATCCACTCCTCCTGCCCAGCCCCTTGGTCGCGCATATACTGCTCGTAGGCAGGGATGAACTCCTCCGCATTGCCTTCCTCCAACCGAATAGGCAGCCCATCTGGTCCCAGTGGCGAAACCCTCATCCTCTGCATCCTCACCTCTACATCCTGCCAGGTCAAAACCTCCTCCCGAATATGCGTAATGGGCTCCTCAAAGCGCCCCACTCCCCTCAGGTGCCGTATCCTCTCTAAGGTAGACCATCCCTCCCGTGTCGCATGAGCCTGGTAGGCATCCAGAAAGAGCTCGATGTTATCATCGTCGAAGACAAGCGTGGACTCTCTCCCAGATGGTCTGCACGAGTCGTCCCCTCCTGATGCTCCCAAAGGCCTCTGTCGTGGCCGTGCGCCCCTCCCGCCCCTCTGCATGACTGTCTTCGAAAAGTCAGACCTGCACAGCAGTCGAGAGAAAGCAGCCAGGCACACAACAAGGTTAGCCCTCAGCCCATCAAGTTTTATGATAACACACATGCCCCTTTCCTACTCCCCACCTGACCTGACCATAGTATGCAACAGCTCAAGGACTAGTTCATTCTGAGGGATGTGGAGCTTTTTACCTATTCCCTGGACACGAACTTCTTCAACCTGGTTCTCGACACCCAATCCTGCCATCCTGTTCCATCCAACTCCTCAATCTGGTAGGCTCCAAATTCGCTGCATCGCAGGATCTTATAGGGCCCCATCCATCTTTTGTCGAGTTTCCTCGACCACTGCTTCTCTAGGGAGGAATCGTATAGTAGCACGACATCCCCTACTACCAACGACTCCTTTCTCACCCGCGCCATCTGGTCCCACCTCATCTTATCCTCCATACGACTCCTTTCTACCTGACCAGCAGCCTCTCGCAATTTTTCCTCGGCCGCCCCTACTTGCCGCGCCCGAATATCGAGCAGTTCTTCGAAGAACAGGTTCACTTCCAAGTCTTGGCGCCTCCACGTCTTCATAAAGCTTTCTATGGGAAAGGTGGCTTGCCCTCTGTCCACTTAGCCAAGAGATTTGTGATGGTACTGTGCCCCCTCTCCACCGGCGCATTTGCTTGAGGATGCGCGACCGTAGTATAGTTAGCCACTACGCCATACCCTGCAAGCAAAGTTCGCACGTCATTGCAAGTAAACTCTGATCCTCAGTCCATCACGAACTCTTTGACAAAAGGATAGCGCAGGTAGTACTCCTCGATGCAGTTTGTCAAAACCAGGCCAGTCTTTGTCCGGATAGCCCGACCGTCCACAAACCCAATAAGGTTATCCCGGGCATCGAAGATGTAATTGCACCCATTCTCCCCTGCTGGCATGAATAACAGGTTCAGGTGTACGACCGCACCCACTTCCCTTTCCAACCTTGGGTGCAGGAGCTCTCCCGGCCTTTGCGCTGACCTCTCCTGACAAGGTACACAAAACTGGCAGTATTTGATGACCATAGTCAGCATCTCATCCCAATGGTACAGTTCGCTTATTTTAGCGCATGTGGCACCTATCCCTCTGTGCCCCCCTGCTATACCATCGTGTAGGGCCGCTATGATATCAATCTGCCGGTTCCTCCCACATACGATCCTCTTGGGGTTCCCGACCTGCCGCTTTATAAACAAGTGGCCGTCTCTTACCACATAGAGGTGCCTCATCTTCTGTGCTTTGGCACTTGCATCTCTATCCCCCATCTCACATGATAGGAGCAACCTCAACTCCCGGTAGATCCCATCGTACTCCTCCGCCCGAATCGCCTCCTTGATCTCCCCCTCTTCGAATTCGTCGTCCTGGCTTTCAGGAATTTGAATCTCACCCTCCTCACGACTGAACGAGCTCCTCCGGTCGAAATCTCCTTACACGAGCGTATTAGTGAGCAGATACATCCCTCCCATTAGCTGCCCATGCTCCTCTACCTGAGTGGGGTCTTCCTCTATCGTTCTCACTTCCTCTACCAGACTGTGTGTACCAGCCAAGGCCAACTTCATCATCCGGCCGACATCCTTGCTTCCCCACGGATCCTCCTCCCGGAAGGGTTTGAGGACCAACTCTTCCTTCTGCTCGTATCCCTTTGGCGTTAGCCATATAGGATGGCTGACGCAACTGGGTACTCGTAGGGACCATTCGTTTATATGCAGACGGACGTCCTCCTCTTGATCCAAAAACCCATCAACTGACGGGGTGTCTTCTATTGATTCTTGGTCCGATCCGTCCCGGTTGATGCGGCTTAACCCATCTGCCCTGTTCTTGTTCCCTGGAATCCTTTCCAACTCGAAATTGAACATCCAAATGTACGTCAACCATCTCGCGACTGTTGGGTCAGATGGAGTATAATTCTTCAGGGACCATGCAAGTGCAGTGAGATCCACCCTCAAAATGAGCCTCCTGCCGAAAACATAGTTCCGGAAGGTCCTTAGGCAATGAAGCACCACCAACGTCTCCTTCTTGAACTGAGAGTAGTTCCTCTCAGTTGTGTTGAGAGTACGACTCTCAAATCTTAGCGGTTTTTTCTTCCCTTCAGTATCTGCCTGAATCAAGACTCCTCCCAAAGCAGTTGGCCCAGCGTCCGTCTCAATGACGAATGGTCTCTCCTCCGTAGCCTCATAGTTCGGCGCCCCCAATACCAAGCCCCCTTCCTTAAACTCTCCCTTCATCCTACCAACCGCCTCTTCCTGGTCCTCGCCCCAGACCCATTCCTGATCCTGACGCACCAACTTCCTTAAATGCTTCGTCTTCGTGGCAAAGTCCTTCACGAAGCTCCTCCAAAATCCGCACGTCCCAAGGAAACTCCTCACGTCTGTTATCGAGCGGAAGGGCACCGGCCACTCGAGGATCTTGTCTGTCTTCTTTACGTTCGGCCTTCGCCCCTTCTCATTACAGACAAAACCCATAATTGTGGTCTCCTTCATACAATGCTTCGATTTGGGGCCGCTCGCCGTCAGGTTGTGTTCCTCCAATAACCCCAGAACCTGATCGATGTCCTGGATGTGCTTCCAGACAAAGCGCCGCACTCCGACCATCACTTCGTCCTCCTCCCTCTCTTTTGGACCTCTGACTGCCAGGTCATCGATGTAGGGCTGGGTAATATGTGGACTAACCGTCTGCATGGCTCTGATCATGTGTCTTTGCACCATCGCCACCGCATTCGTCCAACCTTGAGGCGCCACGTTCATATGAATCAGCCCTCATGGTGTGTGCATCGCCGTTACAGGCCTATTTGGCGGGTATACGGGGAATTGGTCGTACCCAGAGTAGAGGTCTATAAGCGAGATTATAGGTCTCCCCGCGCACGACTCTGACAATGCATCCGCATTCGGCAACCCCCCCGCATCCCGCACTGTCACGACATTTAGCCGTTGTAAGTCCTACACTCATCGCAACGTCCCATTTGGCTTGATAAAGCAGAACCAGGGCGATGCATACGGCCTGCTGGAGTAATCGGCGACGTGCGTACACATCTTGCCATCCAAGTAGTCCACCACCATCTTCTCTTCGTCCGGATTGGGGTACCGCGCGCCCCTTAGATTCCATGGTTCGTGTGGGACCGTGTGGATCCAGATCATCGGGATTTTGTCCACATCCAGCCTCCCACACTCGTTGTCATTGAACGCGGACGCGCGGTGCCTTTTCTTCATCAGCCCTACCATCAATGCTCTTTCCTGGGGCGACAGGAAGTCGGGCTTCCCAATTATCAGCTTCCCCTCATTCTCGTCGTTGATACAGCACGGCCCGACCAACGCGTGCTCCCGCATACGCTGTATCAATCCTCGCTCCCGCTCGTAGTAGGTTCCTCATCCTCTATGATGAGCACGGGAACTGGGCGACACTTCTTATCTGCGGTCTTGTACCGCCTTTGGGAGCCTTGCTTAAGCCCTCCCCTAAAAAAGGTCGACTTGTCGCTCGGGCCTGGGCCATTGCAGGGCCTCCCCTCCCTCCCGGAAGCCGATACACCAATTCTACCTCTCCCACCTGAGGGTTCTCCAAAACCTGCTTCCTCAATGCCTTAATGGCCTCCGGATCCGCCATGTCGTGAGCCGATACCACCTCCATGGCCTTGTTTACATCCGTGAGGCTCAACGTCAGCACCTCAGCCCTATCTTCCTCCTCGGGCACTTCCCAAAGCCGTCTTCGCTCGTTCTCCGATTCCTCGAAGGTGAACGAGCCGAGGTTAGGCCCATTCCTTCCGCTCTCTCACCCCGTGTTTCGGCAAGTAATCACTTCATAATTCCCGCACGCCGGGTCGCATAGGAGCAGGATCATTGTTCCGTCGTGCTTGTTGAAGATCAACATTTTTGTTCGATACAAGAACGACCTCCCTAGAAGGATGGGATGATCGACATCGAGCATGACGAAGAAGCAAGTCCTGGCTCGCACCTTCCCAATCTCTATAATCACATTAGACGTTGTGCCGCAGAAAGCGGCCTTGCAATTAGCGTCGTGCAGCATGCCATGGTCCGAGCGCTCGATTTCCATGCCTATCATCACCGCCTCCTTCTCCCTGATGATGCTCATCTATGCGCCCGTGTCCACCATCCCAGTGCACTTCTGGCTCTTTATCACCAGATCCACCTGCCCGCACGCCACACATTTCCAATCCATCCTTGTCCCTGCCTCAGTCCACTCCACCTCCCTAGGCAGGACCGTACTCAGATGGACATTTGGCACTAGCCTTCGCGAGAGTCACCCTTTCAACTCACCACGGAGCCTTGGCGCCGACGCCAGGATGTGTTTTAAGTTCATCAGGTCATTGTGGCCTTCCAGGAGCTAGTCCACCATCCGCTCCACATCAAAGCCTTCCTCCATCCGGACCGCGTACTTCTTCCTCTTAGGCACGCTGTCAGGCAGGCTTGGCTCGACCTCCTCCCGGGCGTTTTGGCCCTCATCTCCGCCTGCTGATCCTCCTCTTGTCGGAGCCTCTCATCCTCTTCATCATCATCATTATCCTCTTGCTCTGGGACCTCCACCACCTCCTTCCTACGTCCTGTCTCAGGCTCCTTTCGAGGGGGTGCCTGACTGGGCTCTTGACTAGGCCCAACCTTATTTTGGCTCCTGGTCCGAGCCGCCTATGGCACCCTCCCATGCGATGTGGGGGGTCTATAGGTCATACCTGACCTAGGGCCCGTCCCTACGGTCGCCACTCTTGGGCACCCCTGTTGTCCTGGCGTAGGCTCTGGTCCAGAGTCGTAAAGGAAGACCTCAGGCAGGTTGTCCTACCACTCTCGGGCTTCTTCACACAGGGCTTGCAGCTTCCGCTGGTATCTCCCCACCTTTTCCAACAGATCTTCCATCCTCCCCAGGAGGACTATGGCCGGCTCTCCTTCATCTTCCTGCCCCTCGTCATCTGACTCGATGACTATTGGCTCCTCCCTTATGGTCCCCGCCTTTAGTCGCTGAGTGACCTCCTCATTATCCCCCACAATTTCCTCAACTCTCATGACCGGCTCTTCCCTCTCCTGCCACATCCTGAACATGGCCGGGGGTGCCGATGGCCCTGTCGCCACTCGCCTGAGAGCCTCTTGCCTGATTCCTCCGAGGGTCCTGAGGGCGATATGCTCCCCCCACTTATCATATATGTCCCCGTCCTTGCAGGAGGAAATCAACCCTGCCAACTCATCATCTCGCCGTCGTTGGCAGAACCGTATAGTGTCGCCCACTTCGCCACAATGCCAACAGGTGGCGTTTCGCCAATCAAAGCGGGGCCTCCCATATCCTTGGCCCCCCTCCTGGCCACCTTGGCCACCTTGGTTCAAACCCCCTTGCCCATTCCAACCACCCCCGCGGCTCCCACCATTTCCTCCTCGGCCCCGACCGCCACCCCCTCGGCCCCCTTGACCTCGGCCACCATTGCCTTGCCCGCCTTGTCCTTGATTTCCTCCCCCGGCCACACTAGCCTGCGAGGCCTGTTGGGAGGGAGGCGGTTGGGCCACAAACTGACCTTGGGTCGCGGGGTAGCTTGGGGGCCCCATACTTGCCGCCAGGCCCGCATAGGGGACCATCTGCCCAGGAAGGGTTTGACCCGCTCCACAGGAGGTACAGTGATTACAGCTAGGCCAGGGCGCGTGCTGACAATGCGGCATCCAATGCCCACAAGCCGGCGGCGGCCCCATACATGACGGCCCGACCGTCGCTGACGTTGTCGTGGCGGCAGGTGGTGGCGTAGCAATCGCTTGCGGGGCCTGACCTTTTCCGGATCCTTGACCCCCCACTTGTAAATTTCGCTGCTTCCTCTGGGCCTTGGTTAGGATCTGGGAGCCCGTCTCTTCTCCGCCGTAGTCCTCGCGCCTAACCTCCTCTTCCACTGCCCCCGACGCCCGACCTTGGGCCACGGTCACCCCCTTCTTTTGCACTTCCGCCTCATTATCATACCCCAGGGTTGCCAATACATCCGTGACGATCCTCTTTACCCTAGGGGTCCTAGATGCGTTGGCGACCCTTTCCTTTCTCTTACGCCTTTGCAGCCGCACCTGGTGCTGCTCCACCTGGTCCAGACTCCCTTCTTCCACCCCTCTGTCGATAGTGGCCCAAGTGAGTTTCTCACTTCCCCCTCCGTGACCCGTCAGCTCCGAGGCCTCCGAGCCAGTAAGCAGACCCAAGAATATAGCACACTGCGTTTCTTCGGAGATCCCGTGCACCTTCCTCGCCTTCCTTTTAAACTCGTGCACAAACGCCCCAATCGTGGAGAAGTCGTCTTTGTTCATGGCCTCTAAGTCTGCCATGGTCAGCAGGCCATCTCCCAACCTGTACTTTCTGTGCATCATATCCCTGAACCTCGCCCAACTACCATTGGCGGCATCCACGACCTTGCCCACCTCCTGATCATGACTATGGAGGACATATCTTAGGACCCGCTGGAGCTTGACTTCATCCGACAGCCCCACTAGTGCTTGCTCCGTCAGATCCAGCCAGTCGGACACCCGTTCTCCCTTGAAGTGGAAAGTGTCAACCTTCGGGACATTGCTCGGCGCTCTCTCGCGCTTATCCAGGGCATCGATGAGGTCGTCGAGCGTTACGAGCCTTTTCCCACCGTCCGTCATCCCCTCAGGCATTTTGATTAACTGCCTTCGGCTTTAATCCCCCTGTTATAAGAAACGATAGGACGAAAGGTTCCACTCAGCAGTCTCATCCATTATGATCCTATCGGGCTAACCGCTCAAATATTTTACGCTCTTGATCTGACAGACATTTCTTTTTCTTTCTCCTTTAGGCTCATCTAGGTAAGGTCCATTCTCACCATAAAATTTGCTCACATATTCCCCTCGTCCATGCCATCAGCCAAGCCACCAATCACATCAACATTCACTCACACACAACCATATAGATTACTATACGATCCCTCTCATAGTTCTACCCTTATCTACCCATGTGCCTAATCCTCCCTCATTCCCATACCCGGATGTCGTTCCACCAGGGACAACGGTAGGCTTCCGTTATCCCCGGCAACTGCGCCACCTGTCGAGCGCATCGGTCCGGCACCGCACGTGGCAGCGCGGGATCCTCTCGGCCGCGTCACGCAGGAGTTGGACGAACCTCGATACGAACACGCAGAATGGAGCTTCCTTAGGCCACTCCGGCCGAGTGCGTCAGCCATACCTCTCGCGAGCCCCTACGACAGGATAGGGCCTACGCGAGGCACAATTACCTCCACCTTACGGGAGCTGTCACCTCCCTTCAGTGGGCGTATCCCCGCCTAGCTACCAGTCCACAGTACGAAAGCTACTCGGTTGCAATCGCAGAGGTGGACCGACCGAGGGCGTTTCTCGTTCGCTGTAGCATAGGGGGTACTCGCGGTAATACGCCTGTCGGACCCGCACGCGAACCGACATCTTGGGGGGCTGAAGTCCCAAGCGCGGCTCGACGTCGGTCGACTAGGACGCATCCCACACACCACGCGCACACCACTCTAACAACCGCAAAAATAAAACACACGCACGCACACACATTGCACAAACGACACAACCCGGGCAACGTGACACAAACAACGCGACAACGCTCCTAGCCCCTTCAGTAGCCCTCCCATAACTTCCCGACGTGGAAATCAGATAAGCGTCTCGCGCGAGGCTCAGTATAAAAATCGCGCGGACGCATGACCTATTCATATCGACTAGCAATGCAATCGTACGCAAGCATAATGACGTACCATGTAACATCCATAATCGAGTGGTCCTCGTTAATCTCGAGGGCCTCATTCGACACTCAAGTGTCGGCTGACACTCGCCTTGAGGGTTAATCTCTCGACGCTGGCCATGCGCGGTTGAAGACCACACCCTCTTCTGCACCCTGTGCAGAGGGGTTGAGTAGACAGCCTTAGGCTGTCGTGGCGGTCAGACATCAAAGAGTTTGAATTTGATTGTCCAACCATAAAAACTCTAAAAAGCAAGACGAATAGGTCGAGGACCCCCCCTTGTTCCAACCGGGGTCATGATCTTTGGGGTACCCTCTCTCTCCTCGGGTGATGCCCACGGCCTACAATAACCTCAAGCGTTTGCGTCTACATGTGAGCCTTACGATCCCATAACTTTTAGATGCTGGGGCGGCGAAGCATCGCACGCAGGATTTTAACATAAAGCCGCGCGGCTGCTGACCAGTCCCATACCGACCAATGATGCCAGTCATATGTGGTAATCACGGCTCCGGCCTCGCGATATTGAATGGCTGAAGAAATGTATTGCGAGGGGTTACCCCTCACGATATTGAACGGCTGAAGGACACGCCGTTCGGCCCTCGCGACATCTCCGCCTTCAGGGTTGAGTGTCTCGGCGGGCAATGCAGGTAGGTTCCGCATGAGGGGGAGTCTCTCCCCTGCAGAGCCTAGGGCTTGGGATGTCCTGGACAAGGACCTTGAATCCCAGCCCTGGACCAATGTCCGACTAAGAAAGCTCCCAAGAAGCAAACAAAGAAAGAGAAGGATTCTTCCTATGCCTTTCAAACATGATCTTCAAGTATACCCTTTGTACGGGGCCCCTTAGGCCTCGCAAACACTCACCATAAATACACCCGTGTATATACATAAGGGAGATAGAGTTGCGACGATCACATCTCACAGGCACAGCGGGACTTCTCACAATCATATGTACATATATGAGAGCGCAGGCAACCCAAATCCAAAATCCAAGCCACAGGGTCTACCTGCAACCACATCAAAGAACCAAACAACGAACCACGCACTATAAGGAGTCAACCCCAACCAGTCTCCTCACTCATACCCTTCGCTTTAGCCATGCAAGCCCCAATCCCCTGTCCAACCAACCATAATTAAATACTCAGTACCTTTGTTAAATGGCCATTCAATAAAAGCCCGGTTGAAACCCTCAACAAACAATAAAGTCACCAGGGCTAAAGCCTTTTAGGTTGGGTATGAAGAGTGAGTTGGAATTGTGTCGTAGACCGACGAATCGGCAACCGACCTGTTATCAGTGATAAAAATTATCAGTGATAACAGAAGACGATCCTTATAGGGTCAAGCTGACACTAGCCCGAATTCTGAATCGAATGTCCAAGAAAGACCTGTACCATGAGATAGGTCAACACCCAAACTAAACCATGAGCATATGGGGGATGAACCTCCATAGCACATTTTCGCTCAAAGTTATCTGCCAACCGAGTCCAGGCCTACCTCTAAGCTAGTGCCAAAGCAAAGGTAGACTAAAGGCAGAATCTCCCCTATTTAGGGTGAATTGCTAGAATCGCCACCTGTCAAAATATAATCTAACTCCTCTAAATCAAAAAAAAATTGGCAGCGCCTTCCGTAGGAAAAGTGCCTTTTCAGAATTTATACTAGCCCAAATATAAAACCAAAACTAGTCTTTGACTTTCCTAAGCCAAATTTTCGTCTAACTCCCTGATTTAGCAAAAATTTGGGCAACACTTCCTTTAGAAGAAGAGACTTCCCAGATTTTTACTAAGTTGTATATTAACTTTAGACAAGTTGAACTTTGAAAAGTCAAAATTTGACTAACTCCCTGGATTTGCAGAAATTTTGGCAGGGCTTCCCGTAGAGAAAGTAGCTTACCAAAATTTATACAAAGCCAAGTATAATAAAAGATCCTAGAAAATGCAAGAATCGATCTAAGAAAAAAACTTAGCTCAGAAAATGCAGGAATTGAACTAACTCCTATCGCTCTAGCACGTGGCGAACAACTACACCAACTACCTATCAAACTGAAACTCACACCAAGTAGTAGCCTCCCTCTGTCACATGCAGGCCAAACCACAAAGGTAAGTACTCTCGCCACCCCAAGTCAACCTTTGCAAACAATAGTTCGTAATCTTTCGATGCTTTATTCCCTTATACCCAGCTTACATAGGGCATAAAGTCAAGTCGTCCAATCTTATGGAACCTGCCTGACTCAGCCATTGAGCATATGACTAAGCCGTTCATCTTAGAACAAGGCTCAACCGCCCCGAACTGTTTAATATCCAAATTATATATACCTCTCTGAACTTGGTGTTCAAAAGCTGGGCATAGGACTGAGCCGTTCATCTTAGAACAAGGCCCAGCCTGCCCAGGGTTACCTTCAATTATATTCTTAATTATACTCTCTTCATTTCATGCTAAGCTATAGCCAGGCCGTCCAATCTTATGGAACCCATGCCTGACTAGCCTGTTCATAAACAGGATAGTATAAAATATAACCAAAATTTAACCTTTTGGGTTCCAACATATGCGAGGCTTTGGACCAGACCGTCCAATCTTATGGAACATATCTGGTCCTCTGCCAGGTTCGTTTCTCTCTGATCCCACTGTGTGCGACATGAGTCCAAGGTCGTCCAATCTTATGGACATGCCCTGCCCTCAGCGAGAATTACTCCCTCAGAATGAAACAGGAAGGGGCTGAGCCGTCCAATCTTATGGACTTGCTCAGACCTCCTCGATCAAAAACAAAAAAAATAGAACAAACCCCAACCAAACATGGCAACCAAACCCACCAATCTTATGGTACAGGTTTGGCCCCATAAAAGTCAGCCACAGTCAAACCCTCACAATTCAGAGCAATCAGACCATCCAATCTTATGGAACTGGTCTGACTCTCCATGCAATTCAAAAATAAACACAGCGGTCAGGCCGTCCAATCTTATGGAACTGGTCTGACCCTATAGGACCCTGTCAGCCACAGGCAAAACCACCTTTCATCCACCCTTCCCCCAGATGCACCCGTTTGTGTTCACAATCCGCATTCAGGCAATCAACAAACGGAAACTGTGATCGCACACACATTCCTTTATTTGATCTGAGTTATCTGATGTCAGTCAAACCAAAGTCAAAGTAGGGGTGCATAGAGTATACTGAGTCAAACGTAGCAGGACGTACAGGTAGGGGTCATACCAGGGTATATAGAGGGGAAGCAAACGGTTACCTTTCAATTCCCTGCCTCCAGAGCCTCGCCTAGGCTCCTGCGGTTGCCCGCTTTGCTCCCCTGCCTTGCCTTAGCCCGTAGTATCCACATACACCCGGCTCACTTCTCAGCCCCGGCTCACTCCCACCATTTCCTTCGCTGAACGCATCTGGTACCAATTTGCTTTCGGATCCGCCCCGACCTCCCCTGCTACGTTCGTGCTCTCTTTCCCGCCCTCTTCTTCTTCTCCACGTAGTCCCCACCGCCTCACTGTAGAACCTGACCACTAACCCGCTACGACCGTCGCGAAAATCTGCTCGTAGGAACAGTCGAACAATCGAAAAAAATAGGAGCCGCCCTTGATTTAAACGCGTCATCCTGACGCTAAGGCCATCATGATGCTAATCTTTTTCTGTATCCTCCCGGTTTCAACAAATTGCCCTGCAGGACTTCGCCCGGCCAGCGCTCACTTGCCTGTACGTACCCGGCCCGAACTGGGTCCGGATTCATTCCGGATCTCTGCGCACCGCCCTGCGCGGAGACCCTGTCGATCTTTTCGGTGGCGTCCCAGTGTCATCGGATGTCCCAAAGGACGCCCGCCGGGGTGATACCCTGTGATGGCGCCAAAGGCTGTTTGGCCTCTTTACCCGCGGTCCGCCAGTGGCGCCGCGGTCGCAGCCAGCGTCGGGCTTTTAAACAGAGAAAACGGGGCCATAAGACCTTGGAAAAATGAAAATAAAAAAAAGAAAGAACAAAAGTCAAAACCAAACATCCCAAGATACTGTCGGGTGGGGGATGGCCCAGTGCCAAGGGGCGGGGCCCGCGACCGGACTCCCTCGACAGAACAAAAGGGTGATAGTCCCGCAGGACCCTCAACCCCTTAGCCTTCTGTTGTTCCAGTGCTCCCGCGCCACTGCCTACCGGCCTCGATCCCCAAACCTCCGTAACCGTATCCAACACCGTAACCTATAAGGCTATGCCCGAGCTTGGAACCACCAGGCGCGGAGTCCTATATAAAGTGGTGTCACGCCATGCTTAGGCCTGGGAACAACAGCCTAGGCCTTCCTGTCCAACCACGGCCGGCGTGCCATCACCAGGCACCCGCGCCAGCCTACTTGGACCGCGCCGTGGCTATCCCACGTGCCACCCCGTGCGCCAGTCCTACCGTCGGTCGCGCATGCCGACTCAAAAGCGGACTTTTATCCCTTAATCAAAACCGTAGCACGGTCCAGGTTGGTCGACTAGGCCGGCCGCTCACTCAATCAAAGAAAGCACACGCGCGCCTTAAATTGCGCGCCCACATACCCCCTAACTTAACCAAGGCGGGTCCCGGACGTGGTCGTGCCTCGCACGACTTATTTCGACCAAACTCATTTTTCCCCGTCATCTGCAAAAACCAGGGCGGATACCATTGTAAGGGTATTCGCGCCGACAGCATGAGCCAGTGACATGAAGAGAGTGCGAAGTGAGTGCATGAAATAATGGCTATTGGAGTCGCAACACTTGCGGTTTCTGCCAGAACCCACTTTTATTTTTATTTTTTTTGCAGCGTGTGAAGCAATGGTACTGGTGTTCAAGGTCGTATGGTGTTGCGAGCGCTAGTGTGGGACCGCCTGGGACCATTTTGGGATCAGGTGAGACTGATTTTGAGATCGGGACCGTCATTTTGGTGTGGTTATTGTGAGCAGACGTGGTGATTGGAGACGGCGTGGACTTGCGGTTGGCTGGGGGGTATCTTTAGTAGGTAAAGTGTAGTCGGGACTGTGTTGGGACAACTCGGGATGTTGGGGCCGGTCTAAGCAGGGGTCAGTTTGAAACATTGGGACCACGCGAAAACTCATTTGTGAGAACTCCCTCTTTGAGGGTTATCTCGCTTGAGTTTTTTTTTTTTAGCCCTACCTCTATTTCTTTTATTACTTGAGAGAGGACGTGGACCGTCCTTGGTGGAAATGCCACAACTCGTTTAGTTGTTCGGCAATTATTTTCTATTTGATTGGGAATCTGGGATATTATTCGACTTTCTTGAGTGGTCAAATTCAAACTTCACTCAAGGTCAGTGGGACGACTTAGATTTCGTTCACACCTGTGTGAACCCACACTTTGCTTCACCCTGTTCGTTTTGAACGTTCAAAAGAAAAGGTAAAGGAAAGTTGTGCGAGTCATGCATGTGAATGGAAAAATCTGACTTGAGTATGAGATTGTACTGGTTCGTTTGAACTTGTTTTCTTTGCGTTCTGTGCAGGTAGGTAGAATGATGCTTGCAAAGGAGATTGATTATGCCTATTTGAGAAAAGTGAAAATGATTGTCTTCCTTTTACTTCTCACTCGCCTGCAGGTCGAAAAAGATTCGTTGTTTTTAAAAAATGTTAATTATGTGTGCACCTTAAAATGAATTCGATTGAAATAAACCAGATAAGGTCAAAAGGACTTAGCATCTTTCTGATGATTGACCCTTTCTATCCCGGATGACCTTATCTACTCATACCTGTCCAAATGGTTCTCATCATTTATCTCCTTTGACTTTCTTCGTCTAAGTTACCATGAACTTATAAGAAATAAAAACAACTGAAACCTAATTTTGATGAACATATTTTTTATTTGGGAAGCATCTGCGGCGGGGGTTCGTTGCTTCAAAAGTCGGCCTTGTTATCAACTTGAGTGGACCGTTCTACAGAGGGGGTATTTTGATGATTCGGTGGAGACGGCCTGACTTTTGAAATCCGAGCTTTGTGCTCGGACGAGGACAAGGATTACCCCAGACCACGTCTTAGAGGGAGGGACATGTAACACTTCAAGTAATGCACCTGATCAAGAGTCATCTGCAAAGCAGCCTGTCATAAAAAAATATTGGGAATGTATGGAGACAGGTGTGTGCGTGCCTAATATAAGGTCGGTGGTAGGGTGGAATTGGCAACTTTGGTGACGCGTCTCATCAAGTTAAAATCGAGGTTGTCCGACTACCTTGTCGGCTGCATCTATGTTATTACCGGAAGCTAACTCCTCGTTGGCGGCTGTATGATTCTTGTGGAGTTTGATTTGAGGCGGTTGGATTTTATTTTGGTCTTGTGTTATTGGATGTACTATATGATGATTCAACTTCTTTCAGTTATCATATCAGATTGGATATACCTTTCTATCAACTACCGTCGATTAATTTTGACGTAATTATGTATGGTTGTTATAACTTTCTTTTGACTGTGTGTCTAAGGGACTACGATTAATTTTGGGTTTCACGCTTTGTTGCAACCGTCCTAGTCGACCAACGTCCGTTTCGTACTTAGGATATCAGCGCCCTAAGGAACGAACGAGGTTCGGGTTCACTCGGCGTTAACCAAGCGTATCTATACTACAATGAACGAGCAAACGTCATCGGTTGACCTACCTCTTCAATCGCATCTAAAAACTTTCGCATGTGGGTCAGTAGCTCGGTAGAGATATGCCCCTAAGGGTGGTGACAGCCCCTTAGGGAAGGTAAGTTGTGCCCCGCGGGAACCTATCCTGTCGTAGGGGATTGCGGGAAGTACAGTTGGTGCACCCGGCTGGAGCGACAAAGGGACGACGTGACCGTGGTCGTCTCGGTGGTTCGCGGGGTTATTTTGCGTCGTTCCCGAGTTGTCTCTGTTTTGTTTTAATTGAACTCCTGTGTGACATGGTCGGAAGGGATCCCCCACTTTGCAAAAAGGTGGAAGCCGATGCACTTAACGTGGTCGCAGTAACACGAAGTCTGAAGACAACCCTAATTTAAGAATCGTCACATCCTGACCTTACAAGGCCGACCTTTTTTCTCTAAAGAACGACTCTCATTGGCTGGGATGGGTTAAAAAGAGTGTTTTCACAGTGGGGGACATGTGCGACATCATAGTTGGTAAGTGAAAAACAGCTGACCACCTCAAACAATCTCTGAAAAACATCCGAAACCTGAAGGAAAAGTTTCCACAAATGGTTAACGACCTACTGAAATTTCAGTATAAAGGAAGTGTGTTAGCATAGGTTTGAAATCCCTGAAATGGTCTGAATACACTTCAACTCATTTTAGGAGTTTCAGGTGGTTTGAAGGTCATATTTTATGTTTTTTGTTATTTTTTTCTTTTTTTTTTGGTTTAACATTGTTGTGTGTCACTTCATATCATTTCAGGAGTTTCAGGTGGGGAAACATGAAATCTCTTAAATGACCTGAAGTGGGCGAAGCTTCTGAAACTTTTTTCAGATCCCCCCATCCAAATTTTTGGATTGTGGCATTTGAAACCGCTTTCAAATTTCAGCCACTTCAAGTCATTTAAGGAGTTTCGGGTGGGGAGACCTGAAACCTCTTAAATAACCTGAAGTGGCTGAAGCTTCTGAAAACAGTTTCAGGTCTCACCATCTAAATGCTTGGGTAGGGGGAACTGAAACCGCTTTCGGAATTTTCATCCACTTCATGTTATTTCAGGAGTTTAAGGTGGGTAGACCTGGAACCTGTGAAATGACTTGAAGTGGTTGAACTTTCTGAAAGCGATTTCAGGTTCTCCCGTCCAAATGCTTGGATGAGGGGACTTGAAACCGCTTTCAAAAGTTTCAATCACTTCAGGTTATCCAACATAATTTTTTTTCAGAATGAAATAATCATTCTATTGTAAAATTACATTCTGAATTTCAAATTTTCATTCCATCTTAAAAAATGTCATTCCAATTTTAAAATTTTTCGTCTTACTTGAAAACTTTCCTTCCAAGAATGGGGTATCCCTTCTTATTTGAACTGCATGCTAGAGATGGAATGAAAGTCTGGATGAGTTCATGAAATATTTTAATTAGGCTGTCATTCTAAGTAAGGATTTCCAGTCATAAATATGTTAATCCAATCTAAATTACAAGATATTTGTTGTAATAGAATGAAACTTTAATTAAAATATTTCATAAACTCGTTCAGACTTTTATTCCATCTTAAACAAATAGATGTAGTTGGAAGGGAAAGCTCATATTTAGACGAAAACTTATCAAATAAAACTGAAAATTTTAGAATAGGACAAACATTAGAATGATAATTTATAAATATGAAGGATGTTTTTTGTATGAAATATTTTTTCAACTTTCATTTCTCGTGAGAATTTTTTATGTTGTCTCAAAGGTTTCAAGTAGGGACCTGAAATCTCTTGAATGACCTGAAGTGGCTAAAGGTTCTGAAGGCGGTTTTAGATCCCCCCATGCAAGTACCCTACACCCGTATGAAGTAGTTGAAAATGACCTGAAAATATAGGCATCTGTTAACCTTCTCTCAGAGCTTTATAAGTTGCAGGAAGTCATCCCCATTGCTTGGATCAATATCCTTAGACAAAGACCCATTATCCAAGAAGGGGATTGGGTAATCGAAGCAACTTCCCTACACGCCCCTATGACCCTCTACCAAGGAGAGAAGGTTAACAACAGTCATATTTTTCATCACCACTTCATGACACCCTTCACCACTTAAGGATGCAGTCTGCCTAAACATGTGGTTTTCAAGGTCTTCGGACCTTTCACCACTTCAGGACCATTCAAGTCTGAAAATCCTGAATGGTCCTGAAGTGGTGAAAGCTCCGAAGACCCTGAAAACCACCTGTTTAGGTAGGCTCCGTCCTCAAGTGGTGAAGGGTGGTTTTCATGGTCTTCGGACCTTTCACCACTTTAGAACCATTCAAAATTTTCAGACTGCCCAAACTCTCACTTAACCAATCCATGACACCCTTCACCACTTCATGATGCAGCCTGCCTAAACAAGTGGTTTTCAGGGTCTTCGGACCTCTTACCACTTCATGACCATTCTGGATTTTCGGACTGCCAAAAACTCTCACTTCAGAATTTCCATTCCTGAATTTTCAGGTACCCGATAATCGCTTGTGCTACCAAGTTAAGATTTACCACGACAATCAGGCGGCACTGAAAGCATATGACCTGACGCTCCCTGGGGCCAGAATGACAAAACTAACCAGAAACGAGGGACTGGATAAGCAACAACCCTAGTCAGGCCTCATAAGAGTACGAGTGGTGGGAAACGAGGAAGAAGGTTGGTGGGCCTATGAGGCCGCTACCCCAATTTATTCACTTTCATTCGACCATTTTTCCACGTCCCCCTCATATCCCCATCAGCCACTCCCATTCAGGTCATTTAACGTTGCTGTGTGTCACCTGAAATGACCCGAAGTGCCTGAAGCTTCTGAAAGGGGTTTCAGGTCCCTCCATCCAACCATTTGGATGGGGGGACCTGAAACCCTTTTCAAAAGCTTTAACCACTTCAAGTCATTTCGAGAATTTTAGGTGGGGACCTGAAACCACCGTAATGACTTGAAGTGGCTGAAGCTTCTGAAAGGGGTTTCAAGTACCCCCATCCAAATGGTTGGATGAGAGTATCTAAAACCTCTTTCAGAAGCTTCAACCACTTCAGGTCATTTCAAAAGTTTTAGGTGGGGGACCTGAAGCGGCTGAAAGTGACCTATAAATAGTGTTTGTCTCGCTGGATGGTCACTCTTCCAATCCAACCTCTTCAAATTCACAAGGTTGAGAGTGTTAATAGTATGGCGGACTCGTTGTTCCCACGAGAGGAAAGAACATACCTTTGGCTACATCCAAGTCAGACAACATATTGTTGAAACAATAAGGATCAACATGCAAAAGGTTTGGAGAAACCTCAAAGATAAACTCACATCCACTATTGATCAAAACAAAATTATTGAATTCATCAATACCTTCGAACAAGAGTGGCTTGATCCAACCCAAAAGATAACTTCGTTAAATAGGGTCTGGGACCTCATATGGAAACCCTGGTGGAAGGAGAAACGCATATGACATTGGAAAACGCGACCTGCATTCCACCGACAATCACCAAGACAACCAGTTCCGGTAGTCCCCTCATTTCACTGTGTCCATCCTGATCAGATATGGAACCCCGGTCACACAACACAACACCCAAACCCACCACTTTCGGATACCCCTCCCCCATGTACCTCCTTGCCGCCGCCGACACTCCCTCCGCTAGCGGAGGGATCTCCGCCACAAACTCCTCGTCCCCCTTCACAACCATCACCATGAACTTCACCCCCTCTTTCGGAGGGGACCCCACCACAAACACTCTGCCCCCCCCCCCCCCCCCCCCCCCCCCCCCCCTCGTACACACCCAACACAACAACCAACGCCACCCACACACCCCCAATGTCGGAAGAGCCCCTGCCTAAAACACCCCCACCTCCCCCTCCACTCCCAACATTACCTGAGTCACCCTTCCCCACCTCTCTCCTACCTCCTTAGGACCACCCCTGTGCAGATACAACATACAAGCCCTGACCATACAATGATGTATTCAAGCAACAATAGGGGCAAGCATCCTATACGGCACAACCTTCCAAACATTGGAAGATAGGGAGCGGATTAGGGAAGCAAAGCGACACGCACGAGAGTTGAAGAGACCTAAACAGAACTAGTTGGAACTCTAGATGGGAGAAAGCTCAGATGTAGGTCAGAAAGAAGGAAACTGGGTTATAAGAGGAGGGGATAATGGGACAAGCACCTATAGGACTAAAGTTGCCCTGAGTACTAATTGGACACATCACCAGCAGTTGAATAACACTAACAACACAGACTGAGTAATCCAGCACCAGACAAGTGTAAAAGGGGGGCTGCACAAAGTGGGAATTGATAGAGCCTGTCAGGTCTAAGGGGAGGGGAGAGTCAAGGATGACAGTTTACAATTCTTGATAGGGGGTAAAGCCATTGTAATGACGGAGCTCCAATAAGGGTTGGGAATTACTTGCAGCCCCAATGGGATTTGGAGCTCGACAACATGTAGAATGAGAAACAAACCCCACCTATCTAACCTTGTCATGTAGGCTACCCGCTCAGGTTATTGAGTAATCGTGAGGTCTATCTGTCAACTTCCCTACTCTGAGAGTGACCCACGCGGCTGCCAGTAGCTACAATATGATGTTTTGACAAATACGCAGGTATGATGTTCAGGGACGCTAGTAGAGTCGGTTTCCAGCAGGTGCTACTCCGCACTAATAGACGGAGCCTCCCCGAGAGTGATAGTGGTCTTTGCTCGTATCAGCACCCCTAGCATTAGCTCGGGCTGTTCATTGGAAAAAAAAAAAAAAAGGTTTGTCCACCCAGACTCAAGGTTTACTATAAAAAATAACTTGAACGGCGCGTGGAGGGTTCTTTCAACCACTCTTAAAAAGAAACGAACTTGCAGGTAGACGCTCTTGAATCGTCAAGAGTGATACTCGGAGTAGTTGAGTTCATTTCGAGAGTTAGTGCAACTATGACACACTCTCGGCATTTTTAATAGCCTATCTCACAACTCTCAAAACTTGAATCTACTCCATCGTGTCAAGTGTAGTGCAGCGATGACAAACTCTTGAAAAGATAAGACTCAAGCGTGGTGTAGCGAAACCCTTGGTTAAAAAAACATTGTCCTCTCTTCAAGTGAAAACGGAAACAAGTTAAAAGATAACAAGGATCCCCGCACGGGCAAGTGATCAAATGATTAGTTGGATGACGACGAAATGTCTTTTTGACCTAGAAGATCAATGAGCCCAAATGCAACACTGATATTTGTTGCCACTAAAGGACGCATTCGTGAAGCGGCGTTAGTGATGGCACGGTCGCACTTTGTCCTAGCACCGCCTGCCTTTCGGCAGGCTTGACCAACGAAGACGGTTCCACCGGTACGGGTGACATATCATCGTTTCCGTGCTCACAAAAACCTATAGCGCCAGTCATAGTTGATGATGTTGGCGGCCATATCTTATTTCATGTACATCATACTACTTCCTTGTTTCCTAGAGAGGTGTTAAGTTATGTTAATCTGTTTCTTTCGAGTAAATTTTGATAAGGGCGTTGTCGGGGCGAATACCCCCTTGCAAAGGTATTTGCCGGGGATTTTCAATGTCGGACATTGTCTGACTTTGTCGTTGAATCGGGGGACTTTATGTGGAAATGCCAAAACTAGGTCTATCCTACTTAAAATAATGTCGCGCTCAAAGCCTAATAGGGCTAAAACGAATGGACACACCGGGTATAGGACCACAACGCAGGAGAGACTGGTCACTTGTTTTATTGGGTCGTGAGATTTGACTCCGCGCCGGGGCCCAACGCCGGACTTGCGGCTAAAAAGGTGCCTTACCGGGCCACCGGGCTGGGCTCCAGCCGGTTAGGTGGCAGGGAGCCGGCTTCGAAATGGGTAAGGCAAAGTGATCCTACCTAGGCCTAAAACAGGCAGCCTACTGGGCTGCAACCCTTCAAATAGAAGGTTTGCGGGCATGACTCCTATGATAAGAGCTAGCTCAGTAGGTTACAATACATGACTTATACCCGACAGACATCAGGATCGAATCAGGTATACCGCGCCTCTGGGCTAGCTCTTTTGGAGCTGGTCACTGTAAATGTTGCCAGCACGGTCGAATCTGACCGTTCGATCGTGAAGATCGCGCGACCCAGATCGGTCGCGCGAATCAGCATGACCCCTGCGCAAGGATGACACGCTTAAATCGAGAAATTGTCCAATGTTTTTTCCTCGATCCCATCAGGGATCGAACTTGGTTCAGGTTGTTACGACTCGTGGTTGAAAGGCCATGAGGAAGTGACAAGCCGTTGGCATAAGCCAACAGGAGGGGGGGAATAAAGTAAAAAAATAATAATAATAAAATTAAAACTAAGCCAAAGATGAAGCGCCATATGACGCTATTAGAAGTGACTGGGGCATTGAGGACCCAGCGCACCTGACGGTTCCCGTTTTAAACGAGCAACCATTTTCTGAGGTAAGTTTCTTTTTTTTTAATTATTGTTAAATTCGTTCTCGATTTTCTTTTTAAGTTTGTTAATTTTTGTTTTTTTTTGTTTTTGTTCCCCCTCTCCCACCGACGTGGCAAGGGAAACGGGATCACGAGGGGGAAGGGGCAGTGCTCCACTGCTCCTTAAATGCGCAAAAGAAAAAATGGCAATGCATGTCTCCACTTTCTTGTGGGAGGTACGTTTTTCTTTTTTTTTCTTTTTCTTAAATGAGGTCATTGCAGGCTTTCACTATGGTCAAATAATAGTGAGGTCAGGAATTCCTCAACAAACAACCTGGAAAAAAGGGCTGGGAGCATTACCCAGTTTCGTTTCAGGCGTTGGGAGAACCCTTATTAAAACAAAGTGGCAAAAACTAGACCGTTGTCCTGGTATTCCACAACCCTGAGAGGTGCAAAAAGAATGCCATCAAGGCCTATAAAAGCCACACAATTCCAAAGAAAAGTTTGAACCACCAAAGAAAGGTAATAAATCTACCTAGTGTCCTGGTATTCCGCAACCCTGGGAGGTACAAAAAAGGAATGTCACCAAGGCCTATAAAGACCACACAAAAATAAAAATTTGCTCGAACTACAAAAACCTACAAAGTGTCCACCACAACTAAGTTCATTTCTCAACATTATACCATATACCTACAATCAAAATTCGCACCTCACATCAAACCCGCAACATACCTTAATCTATCACACTTTCTAATAAACCCATATACCACCTAAATCGGTGGTGGATACCAACTGTAACGCTACCCATTTGAATTTAGTTGTCTAACACCAACTAAGGGATCCCATGTGATCACCATCTACTCTAAGAGGAACGTTCCCTCCACCCCAATTCCATACCACCTGTCTACTGCGACCAACCAACAACCGAGCGAACCAGGTTGGTCATGTTAAGCTAAGAAGAGAATAGCCATTGGTCTAAGACAAGTTTGTCACTCTCAATCTTTGCCAAGGTGCCTCGAGCACACCAGGTTTCCCTGAACCACTTCATGCCACTTAACTTGCATACTGCTGTTTGCACTTTTCGCCTCCAGTCAGCCTTAATTGATTGATTGTTTTATCCCTTGTTGTACCGTAGCACGAATTTGCTTGTTCGGTCGGTCTTGACCTTTGAAAATGCAATCATTTCTTCTTTGCCACACTGTGACACATACCACCACTCTTACTATCTGTGCAACATAGCCCCAACCTTTAGATGGGGACAGATTGTCAGGGATACCACCTAACAGGGTCCAGTTCTTATCCCAGGTCATCACTCCGCCTGAGATGTCGTCCCATTTCCTTGTCCACCACTTCCAAATCCGGCTAGAGGCAGGGCAGTCCCACCATAGTAGGTGGATGGTAGATTGGAATGCCCACTGACAACGTAAGCATTTAAGTTTTCATTTCATGCCATGTTCGACCAGCCAAACAACCGAGGGAGTGACTAACATCGACAAGAACCACAAAATTGCAGCTTGATGTTGAGTAGGGATCAAGGTCAATTGCTTCCAACATTTTTTTAGATCAACCATAATGATTTGGGGGTCAAGTAACAACATGGTTTTCCGAGAGATGGTTAACAACAATCGTATTTTTCATCACCACTTCAGAACACCCTTCACCACTTCAGGATGTTGTCTGCCTAAACAAGTGGTTTTCAGGGTCTTCAGACCTTTCACCACTTCAGGACCATTCAGGTTTGAAAATCCTGAATGGTCATGAAGTGGTGAAAACTCAGAAGACCCTGAAAACCACCTGTTAAGGCAGGCTGCATCCTCAAGTGGTGAAGGGTGGTTTTCATGGTCTTCGAACCTTTCACCACTTCAGGACCATTCAAGATTTTCAGACTGCCCAAAACTCTCACTTGACCACTTTAGGACACCCTTCACCACTTCAGGATGCAGCCTGCCTAAACAAGTGGTTTTCAGGGTCTTCGGACCTTTCACCACTTCAGGACCATTCAAGATTTTCAGACTGCCCAAAACTCTAACTTGACCACTTTAGGACACCCTTCACCACTTCAGGATGCAGCCTGCCTAAACAAGTGGTTTTCAGGGTCTTCGGACCTTTCACCACTTCAGGACCATTCAAGATTTTCAGACTGCCAAAAACTCTAACTTCATTATTTTCATTCCCGAATTTTCAGCTACTCGATAACCGCTTGTGGGTTTGCCATCTCATCTTTGCAACAGTTAAGGGGTCCTTTGACAGGAGGATCAGGTTGTAGTCAGTCTTTTGGGTATGTCCAATAAACACAAGCTTTGCCCAGTGTGTCCAATGGCCCACCACTCCCATTTCTTGGGATCCAACTTCATGGTCGAGACAGATCTAGCATGTGAGAACAGGACGAAGGAGATCGAACAGTTGGTTTGAACATATTCTATTACTCTTATATGAGTAAAGGAAGAGCCTACTATAGGGTGTTGTTTCTGACTGTCATCCTGTGTTAACAGGCTGCCATTCAGTACTGACCAACCATGAAACACCCGTTTCCCATCCGGTTTGATATTAATCAGTTTCCATATCTGGGATTGACGTCTGAGTTTTCTGTAATATACAAGGTTCTAGGAGGATCCATTGTAGTGGAGTCACGGGGGGGTGGGAAAGGGACTGAGATTCGGTTCAGGGACACAATGTTCTGATGGTGACTCTGATATGACAAGTGCATATCATAATCCCACTGATTAATTTTTTTTTTATGGAAGAACAGAATGACATTCTAAATGCCCGAAATAAAGAAGAAAATTGAGGAAAATCATGGTTGAGGAACTTGTGATTTTGTGAAAATTTTCAAAAAGTTCCAAAAAAAGAGAGAATTGATGGAATAAATTTTTTTTTTTAAAGATTCAACCATACCAAAAAGGACATCTTAATAGTCTGTGTGAAAAACTGAGATATATTTTTTTTAACTATTATTGCACAAAAAGGAGGTAGGGGATCCATCTGCAAAACAACCCGAAAGGAAATGTTGGAACTATTACCCAGTTTAGGTTTACGAACTGATAAGTTAAGTGACAAGAATAACCAAATCTCGACCACTGTCGTGACAACACCCAATCCTGGAAATTAAAAAGTTATAAAAACCTACAACATGCTATAAATGTCTCCCAATCCAAAAATTCCACGAAAAAAAGTTTTACATTGACATAAAAATCCACATAATTTTGAAAATACGCAGCACTGCTTGCTGCCCCAACCTAATAATTAGCCTATATACCTAAAATCTACCTCTAACCCCTAGTCATAATATTGCTACCACCAGATAGTTGAGCCTGATACGATGACAAGGAGCCTTGTTAACATCAGTTCTAACATGTATTTGTATCAGATTCTCTATTTCAAGACAAAAAAAGTAATGTCTTTTCACATCCATTATTGGTAATGCACTGCCGTCGACAGTTGCCCATGCTAAAAATGCAGAGGATTTATGCACACAAGGATATAAAAGTACGCCGGTGTGGAAAATAAACCAAGAATTGAAAGATTAGTAGGTTACCCAGCTCCGTCGGGAACCAGGAGCCCCACCCCTATCAAAAAGTGGTACATCCGCTCAACCAAGTGACCAACCCACATGGTCCTTCAAATAGTCATCTCTTTGTATTATTTTCACCGAAAAAACATCCATAATAGAAAAGGTAACCAAAAAACTTTATCTGCAATAATCGAATGGCAATACAATTCCCAGTGCTTTAGAAAACAATCCATGGCCTTGCGAGGGGCGAAAAATGTGACAAAACACACCCTTCTCAGTTCACTACAGCAACTAGCTCTTATGTCTGCTCCAGTGCATAATTGAAGTGAGTCAGTGTAGAATAACCACCCCACCAGTGATGTGGTTGTGCGCCATCCACAAACCACAGAGCCTTCCGACAAGTATCGAAATAAGGCCCACCAAATTGAATCTCGTATGACTCAACAATATGACCTCATCAAACCAGAACCCAACAAACTCTCTCTCTCTCTCTCTCTCTCTCTCTCTCTCTCTCTCTCTCTCTCTCTCTTGTAAAATAAGGTTTCTCCCACCGTGCAGGCCAACCAAATTTAAATTATGCAGGCAACTAACCTACATGATTGCCATGCAAAAGAACCGTCATGAAAAAAAATACTCCCATCCAAAAATATAGCAAACTTTTATGTGGACATGTTCTTATTTTATGTCTGCATATAATAAAAAAACTTTCTTGGTACCTGGGACTTTTTAGAGACAAATCATGCAAGACAATTCAAGGTACACAAAAGAAAAATAAAAGAAAGCATTAATGTTAAACCTCAACTACAGAATAAATATCTCACTTCTTTGGTCCTTTGTGTAAAATGGGAGGCACAACAAATGCTCTCACAATTTTTTATATAAAATGTAAAATAGGACTATCAGCCAGGCTGTCCGGGTTACCTTGTTTGACCTGGCGACCTGGCCGTGCGACGACCAGCAAAGGGTCCAGCAAAAAAAAATAAAAAAAAATAAAAATTCTGGAAACAAAAATATGTCATGCACAAAAATAAACTGGACAATTTTTGCTTGAGGGTCACATCGAAAAGTGTAACAATTTTAAAATAAGAATTAAAAAAAAAAAAGTAAGTTAAAAAAATATTTATTTTACCATTTGTTTTTTTGGTCGGCTGAGCAACTTACCCCGGACCACTTTGGTAGCGTAGTGATATATTGTCACTCTGTGGATTGGATAGCAATAGCGAAAAAAATCAAAAGAAGAAAAAAAGAAGTAAGGTAGGAAAGCTCCGCCTGTTCATCACCTCTTATGTACAAGGCCAACCACGTGGATGACAGGTTGAGCGTTGGCTGCCCCCAGCCCCGTGTGTCACAAGGACCCACTTGCACACAGCCAAAAGACAACGAGGTAAGGAAAAGGAGGAGGAAACAAAACCTCACAGAGAAGAAAAATGGCTATCAGTCAAAATAAAGCAAATGACACATCTATAATATATGTATATTAATAATATTGTAGTATATAATACCAATGAAACAGTTTGTCACAACCGCTTGATTGTTGTCCTCTTCTCCGTGTCTGCCCATGGTCTACCGGGCAGCTCTGTTTGACGATATATATATATAAATATGGAATTGAAGTTGAAAGTAGTGTCAGTGAAAGGTCTTCGAGGGATGCAGGTCATTCGGTGTCCGAAGAAAACCATATGAAAAAAGGGGAGCCAATGAATTTGTTGGCTCCCATACCATTAGCTCACGTCATGTACTGGAAAAAATCAGAGGGTTGGGTTTATAGAGAAAAATGATGGGGGTGTGGAGTAAAAAACAAAAAACATTCTAAAGAGCTAGGCTGGGTGGGTCGTATTATAGGCCAGAATAAAATTTGAGAAATCAAAAAATCCTAACTATTGGAAAAGAGGCAGTTTCGGGGGGGTGGTGTCGGTGCGAGTACCCTGACAAGGGTATCCGCCCTGGTTTTTGTAAATGACAGAAAAATAAGTTTGGATCAAAATAGACCATGAGAGGCGCGGTCGTATCTATGGCCTACCTCTGTTTAGAGAATTGATCAAGATAGAGGGTGAATGGGCGCGCAGTTTAAGGCGCACGTGGGATTTCTCCGCTTGATTGTGCAGCCGGCTTAGTTGACCGGTTTGATCCTTGCCATAGGTTAGAATAAGGTTGCGTTTGTCCGGCACGTTTGACTAATGATGGGCTTGGTGCGAGGAGTAGGATGCGAGGCAGTCGCGGGCGCCAGTTGGGCAGGCCTGCGCAGGTGCCTAGCGGCCGCGCGCTCAGCTATAGGTGGGAGTAAAGGCCCGGACGGTGTTTGTGGGCTTAAGCGAGGCACCACACCACCTTATATGGGTTTTTCCACAGGCCGAACTGAGGCTTGGGCTTAGCCCTATAGGTTACGGTATACAGCGGAGGTGTGGGGATTGAGACCAGCAGGCGGCAGCATGGGAGCGGTGGAGCACTCTCGGCATCAGTCAGCCCCGTTGCGCTGTCTGGGACAGCGCACGGTTTGGCACATAAGAGAGGTAATGAGCAGCAGAGGAAAGAGGAGAAGTGGAGGAGCGGTGAGACAGACATCGGAGTGACGGGCGCCGAGGCGGTAGTGCAAGGCAGCGGGTAGAGAAAGACAGCAGAGCAACGGCGTTGAGGCAGAGAGCGTGGTGCACACAGAGAGAAACGAACCCGGTCGGGAAAATGCGTCGGGTGCATGCGAAAGAGCCATTGGCTATGGCAGAGGGAGAAGGGAATGAAAGAATGTAAGACCCGCCCGATCCTTGAGGAAAACGGGCGGGGAAAGCGTCGAGTCTAAGGTTTTAGCATAGGGCGAACACGATGGCGGGGTTAGATTTAGCGATAAGTTAGTAGAGAGAGAGAGCTATTAGAAAAGAGGCTACGCGGAGAGTTGGTGGAGTCGGTTATGGCAAAAGTTCGAAAGGCGATTTCCCACTCGATTCCCAACGGAATTGAGTGAACCGAAATGATGAATGAGGGTTTTTTGACATTCCGAACACGATAGTTAAGTCACAATAGGATGAAAATCAAAATAGAGGGAGTTAGTAAGGAATAGCCGTGCGCAGGATATGGCGGAAGTGAGGGAGTAAAGGAGGAGGGGAAAGTGTATCTGGCCTATTTTTGGGTAAGATTGGGTGGAGGAAAGCTCGAATTGGGGGTTTCGGGACGTGGCGACCTCGAATCCATAGCTACATTAGGGAGAAAATGGGTAGGAGGTGGAGGAGATAAAGAGATAGCGTGCGTGGGAGTGGCCGAGGAAGAGAGGGGAGAGACAAGCGAGGATAAAGATTCACCTTCTCGACCGATTGTCAGTAAAGGATCGAAGTGGAGGTTCCGGGAATGGGCGAACCCCATGGAAAAGGCAGGTTCAGAGTTAGAGCGGCGGATCCGATAGCGCGGGGAATAGGAAGGGTGTGAGGAAGGAGGATTTTTACGAGTAAAAATGAATCTACCCGCGTTCTAGCGGAAGATTCACTCCGATTCCCTGGTTGCACTTTCCCCAGCGAGCTAGTGACGTGAATCTGACCACGGGGCAGCGGGCTTACCTATTTTAAGCGGTGAAACGAAGTGGTGAGAAGGCATGTTGAAACTCCAAGTTGCGCTAAGCATATGGGCAATGGGCGGAGTAAGAGCAGGCTGAGGAAAAGGGGATAACGAGATACTTACCTCGGTTGCGCCATCCGTCAGTTACGATCTGTCGTGGGGCAGGTCTACGTAACAGTACAAACAGGGGTTGACGGTAAACGTAACTTTCTGGTCTTTGTGCTAGCTCCCTTCCTACTCCGCACTGTGGAAGACCGCTCGATGATACATATGGGAGGATGTTGGTCTGTGGGCGTGAGTTTGGGTCGGAGCTATATCAAAGCAGGAGTTGCTGCCAACCTCATTGTTATTGCTGAAACTGCCCAAAGAAAGGGCTGCTACAGACCATCAGTTGTTGCCTTCGTAGTACGACTGTGTTCAGGATACTATATATTGAAGAAGAGTACTGTTGTTCCCGCTCCTGCAAATTATGCTCTTGTTTCCTAGGGGTGGTTCTTGCATACGTCACTCTTTATCTTTGGGGCCGGTCCTGAGTATGCGAGCGCACTATTGCTCAGGGGCAAAGGACGGGCGAAGGCTACAGGCAGCCTGGCGCCAGCTGAATAAAAAGAGATTGGGAGGTACCTCTGAGAATCAGCGGTGGGGGTCAAGTGAGGTGCTTACTGCTACTTCGTATTATGCGTATTACTGCTACTGCTGCGAATTGGGCACGGGCTGCCATTATCGCTACTGGCCTCCGCTGTATGCTACTGCCGAGGAACTATTATTGTGCTGGTTGACCTCGCTGCATATTGCTGTTGTTGCTGCTGGCCGCACGATCTACTGCCGCATACGATGCACGAACGGCTCCTGCTCACAATGATTGTGGGCCAGTTGTTGGCTACTATTAGTCGTTGTACTCTGCAACACACTGCCGCCGGCTGGTGCTAACTATTTCAGGCTGCCGTGCAGTGGAGGTTGGGCGGCAAGAGGGACCGTTGTTGCAGCATGGTAGAATGGTGGCAAGGAGAGGTAGTGCTGCGAGTTAGGAGATCGTCAGGGGGTTGAGTTTGGCAATCCAGTTCAGCAGTTGAGTCCAGTTTGATCAAGCTGCCACGGTGGCTGCCATTGGGGGGCCCTCAGGTGATTGAAGACAACAAGGCTCTCTCTCGCGAGTCTGAGTGCACCCTCCTTAGATCTGAGAGTCTCAAACCTTTCTCTATCTGTCATTTTAACTCTAAGTCTAGTCTGTTGGTTACTTCGAGAAAGGCGGCAGGCGGTATTGCAACCCATAGGTCCGCGTCAAGACTTTGTGGGGAGTCATCCCATCGATTGCGGGAGCTCTGCCGGAACCTAGGCAAGGTTCTGGAGGCAGGGAATCACCAGGTAAACCATCTCTGTCTGTACAACCCACTACACCCACGTTTGCCTATTCCCCCTATAACTTGATTGATTTATGCATGCATGCCCTATGATTCTTGGTTTCTCTTCAGGACATAACCAGACTAAGTAAAAGAATGCATGTATAATGTTAGTTTCAACTTCTTTGCCTGATTGAAGGCAGATGCGTGGGGTTGCATTTGGGGGAAGGGTGAGAGAAAGGCTGAATTGTATGAGTATGATTGGGTAAACCAAAGGCTGGGTCAGTTCCATAAGTTTAGGAAGGCCCAGTGCTATGTTTATTTTGAATTGCCCGGAGAGCCAGACGTGTCCCATAAGTTTGGGTGGTCTGGTTGCTCTGACTTGTGAGGGTTGAATGTGATTGCGTTTCAGGGACCAAGCAAGTTCCATAAGTTTGGGTAGCTTGGTCGCCTTGTTTACTTGGGGTTTGGTCAGTTTCATTAGTTTTTGAAACGAGGAGGTCTGAGCATGTTCCATAAGTTTGGATGGCTCAGCCTCTTCCTGCTTTGGGTTTTGGGAGAAATGAACCAGGCTGAGGACCAAGACTTGTTCCATAAGTTTGGGTGGTCTTGGCCCAATGCCTCGCAGATGCTGGAACCAGAAGGTTATAAATTTGTTATACTTTACTATTATACTATCTATGATCAGGCTAGTCAAACAGGGTTCCATAAGTTTGGGTGGTTTGACTATAGTTTATCACCAACTGAAGAGAGTATTAACTAAGAATAAAAACGTGGTACGAAGGGGCAGACTGAGTCTTGAGATGAAGATGATCGGCTTAGTTATATGGTACCTCAAAAGACTAAGTGTAGACAATTATATAAATTTTGGATACTTAAACAGTTCAGGGCGACTAGAGAGGCGTAGTCATATGCCCAAAGAAGAGAAAAGTTGTAGTGCCCTTTGTCTATGTACACTTCCTGGCTGGGCTAGACATGTTCCATAAATTTGGGTGGTCTAGCCTTATGTCCTAGGTAAGCTGGGTATAAGGGGATAAATCACTGAAGGACTACGAACTATTGTTTGCTAGATTGACTTGGGGATGGTGAGAGCGCTTACCTTTGTGGTTTGGCCTGCATGTGATTGAGGGGGTGCCACCGTGCCACTACCTAGTTTGAGTTTCAGTTGATAGGTAGTTGTTTTAGTTGCTCGCCACGTGCTAGAGCCATAGGACTTAGTTTCAATTCCTGCATTTTCTGAGCAATTCCTGCATTTTCTGAGCTGAATTTTTTTCTTAGATCAATTTCTGCATTTTCTGGGATCTTTTATTATACTTTGGTCTTTTATAAATCTTGGTAAGTCATTTTTCCACCGGGAAGCGTTGTCGAAATTTCTACAAAACCAAAGAGTTGGTCAAACTTTGTCTTTTTTTAGGGTCTAGTTCCTTGTGACTTTTTGACTTACTATAAATCTAGATAGTCTTCCTTTTTAAAGGAAGTGCTGCCCAAATTTTTGCTAAGTTCAGGAAGTTAAACAAAATTGGACCTGGGAAAGTCAAAGTCATTTCAGATTCTGGACTTGGCTTTGTATATATCTTGGAATAACACTTTCTCTTTGGGAAGCGTTGCAGAAATTTCTACAAATCTAAGGAATTGGATAAAATTATGTCTTAACAGAACTCAGATTTTATGTTTGAGTCACATCCGACTGAGTACAAATCTGGAAAGTCTTCCTTTCTAAAGGAATTGTTGCCCAAAGTTTTACTAATTCAGGGAGTTAGACAAAATTTGGCTTGCTAGAATCCAAAGGTTTGACTTTTTGACTAGTATAAATTTTGCGATGACACTTTTCCTGCGGGAAGCACTGCCAAAATTTCCCTAAATTTAGAGGAGTCAGATTATATTTCGACAGGTGGCAACGTCTAGAGGGTTATGCTATGTAGGGAAGATTATGTCAGAGTCTACCTTTGCTTTGACACCTGCTTAGAGGTAGGTTTAGGCCTAGTTAATTAGGTTGATTTGGGTGAGGTCGTGATATGAAATTTATTCTCCATGAACTTATAGACTTAGTTTGGGGATTGACCTGTCTTGTGTTACAGGTCTTCTTGGACGAGTTGATTCAGGATTTTTGGATAGATTCAGTTTTGATCCCACGAGGATCACTTTCTGTTATCACTTTTAACAGGTCGGTTGCCGATCCGTATGTTTACGACTCAACCCCAATTCGCTCTCAATGCTCAACCTAAAAAGGCTTTAGCCCTGGTGATTTTTTTGTTTCGTTAAGGTTTCACCCGGACTCTTATTGAATGGCCATTTAACAAAGGTACTGAGTATTTAATTATGGTTGGTTGGCTGGAGGTTCGGGCTTGCATGACTAAAGCGAGGGGTATGAGTATAGAGGTTTGTTGGAGTTGACACCGTGTAGTGCGTGGACTTTGTTGGACTTTTGATGTGATTGCAGGTACGTTCTGTGGTTCGGATTTAAGATTTGACTGTCTGCGATCACACCTATGCATATGGTTGTGAGGAGCCCCACTGTGATTGTGAGAAGTGATCGTCACATACCTATCCCCTTGTATATATATATATATATATATATATATATATATATATATATATACAGAACTGCCCGGTAAACCGTGGGCAGAGAGAGAGAAGAGGACAACAAACGAGGGGTTGTGACAAACTGTTTCGTCGGAGTTTCACCGACTCATCAGGAGG
>BFEA01000072.1:3061692-3109808 GCA_003427395.1 Chara braunii | reverse complement strand
GGAGTTTCACCGACTCATCAGGAGGCTGAATATATATATATATATATATATATATATATATATATATATATATATATATATATATATATATATATGTGTGTGTACCTATGTCGGGAGTTCGCATGGCCAAGGGGCCAGCGTATTAAGGGTTAAATAAGGGTGAGGTAGACAAAAAAAACCCTCCTCTCGATTGTATACTTTTTCTGATTTCTTGGTCGGACATTGGTCCTGGGCCGGGATTCAAGGTCCTTGTCCAACACATCCCAAGCCCTAGGCTTTGGAGGGAAGGAGCCTTCCTTTGCGCAAAGCCTAACTGCCCTGCCCGCCGAGACACCCAACTCAGGGGGCAGAGATGTCGCGGGGGCTGAACGACATGTCCTTCAGCCGTTCGATATCGTGAGGGATAACCCCTCACGATATATTCCTTCAGCCATTCAATATCACGAGGCCAAGACTGCGATCACCGCGTATGACTGGCATCGCTGGTTGGTATATGGCAGACCTGCAACCGCGCAGCTTTATATTAAAATCTTGTGCGCGACGCTTCGCCGCCCTAGAGACTACAGTTATGAGGTCAATAGATTCATATGTATGCCTAAGTGTTCGGCAGTGGTGTAGGCCGTGTTGCCGACCAAAAGAAAAATAGGGGTACCCAAGTCGTGATTCCGGGGCGGGGACGCCTCGGCCTATACTTTGCTTTTTAAAAACTTATCATGGTTGGACGTTATAGTCCGTGGCAGCCGTCAAAGTCAAACCCCTTGACTTCTATCCAAGTCTGGAGTGGGGCTCATCTCCAGGGCCGTAAGAAACGACCGCCACCACAGGTAAGGACATGTGTACCACCCACTCTGCACAGGGTGCAGAAGAGGGTGTGTGGTCTCCAATCGCGCATGACGGTTGTCCAGTGCCGAGAGATTAGCCCCTCGAGGCGCATGTCAGCCGACATTTGAGTGTCGAAGATGACCCTCGATTAGTACCCGGGGCCCCATGATTATCCCATGATTATGGGTACTACATAGTACACCATTGTCGCGACTGCTTGCATATGTTGGCATTATAAATCGATATGAGAAGGTCCCTCGTCCGCGCGGGCTTATATCAAGTCTCGCGCGTGATGCCTTACCGATTTCCACGTCAAAGAGTTATGGGAAGGCTACCGAGGGGCTAGGAGCGTTGCCACGTTGGCTATATGTATCGTTTCAGGTGTATGTTGTGCGGGTGTTTTATTTGTTATAGTGGTGTGTGGAATACGTCCTAGTCGACCGGCGACGAGTCGCACTTGGGACTTCAGCCCTCCGAGATGTCGGTTCACGTGCGGGTCCGATAGAGGCGTACTACCACGCGTACCCCCCTATGCTACAGCGAACGAGAAACGCCCTCAGCTGGTCCACCTCTGCGATTGCAACTAATAAGCTTTCGTACTGTGGACTGGTAGCTCAGCGGGGATACGCCCACCGAAGGGAGGTGACGACTCCCGTAAGGTGGAGGTAAGTCGTGCCTCGCGTAGGCCCTATCCTGTCGTAGGGGCTCGCGAGAGGTATGGCTGGCGCACTCGGTCGGAGCGGCTTGCGGAAGCTCCATGTATGTATCGTGACGAGGATTAAGATCCAACTCCTGCGTAACGCGGCCGAGAGGGTCCCGCACTACCCTTGAGTAATGCCGGACCGATGCGCTCGACAACGGGGGGGGGTTATTTGCCAAGAAAAAATTATAGGCGATGTAGGTTCAATTTTTTTCATGCACTTAACATCTGCAGCAGATTTGCAAGACTGTAAGTGGTCGTACATTTTCCTTACCTCAGCCCAAATTGTCGTTACACTCCTTGTCATGACACTTGATATGCGATGTCTGTGCCTGCATGTTAACAACAAACATGACTGTTTCACAAAACATACGAATAAAAACAAACAAACCATAAGTAAAAACGATAAGTACTTAAAATTTTCAACAAAAAACTTCAACAGTCAATTGCAGAAGCCTAAGATAGTAAATACACTTTACCACAAAAGTTTTTTGAACTCACCATTGTTTTTAGCGTGATGACGTGCCACATTTGGCCAGTACCTTGTTCCATGCAGTTGATAAACAATATTATCGTCCTCAGCATAAAAACTGACACTTTGGATCTTGCCTGTAAGCAAATTGACATCCACATGCATGAGTCAGAAGTACTGTCCTGATATAATAATTCACCAGTATTCAAAAAAGAAAAGAACCTGGGGTCCTGGATGGTCGAGGTGGAATGGTTAGAGGAGAGCAAGGAATTGACTATGATCAGCTAGTCAGGGACTACAAACTCATCTTTCACAACTGAACGGGAGTGCATCGATCAGTTACCTCTTTCCTCCCTCTCCCTTTTCCACTGTAGGTCAGTAATGGTACGGGGGTTAGCAGAGTAGATGATAGGGGAGCTCCTAGTAGTAATTCAAAACTTGGAGGCGTGGGGAGTGGTCTAAAGAGGCAGAACACCCCCTTATCCGCCCCCAGATTTTCCTATTTCCCAAAGTTGTCCTTTCCTTCGACGGGGGTCTGGGGAGTGGTCTAAAGACGCAAAACTCCCCCTTATCCCCCCTTGGATTTTCTTGCTTCCCAGAGTTGTTTTTTCCTTAGCTGAAGCCGGGTAATAGCCGTGGTACCAGACATGGTCATCATGGGCTACAAGCTCTTCATCGGACGTTGGACTCGGTTTCCAGCAGGTGTTCCTACCCACCAATAGCCAGGAGCGTCCAGTGAATGGTTACTAGGAGTTTCTCATATCAGTCCTCTTAGCAAGCCTCACTGGGTCTTTCTCAAAAAAATGAACAGAAAAAAACAAAAATAAAAAAACAGAAAGGGAATTTACATTTTAAGGGGGACACGGATGACTTAGGTAGTTGTGTAATAATAATAATCACAGTTGCGAAAAAGGGGGATCCATAATTCTTATGCCAAAACCCGTAATTGACACAATGTTTTTTCTTAAACATAAAATATATAGTGATCTACGCTACCAGAGTGGCCCGGGATCACCTACCCGACCGGGCCAAAAATATATATTTTAAATTTAGTGAAGAGTTTTGATATAACCCTGAGGCAAAAGTTGTTCAGTTTATTTTTTCTCATAACAAGGTTTTTTTTCGTTTTTCTCTAGGCTACCAGAGTGGTCCGGGGTCACTTTCCCGGTCGGACAAAAAAAAATTAAAACAAAAAAAACAATAACAAAATGTTTTTTATTTTTAATTTTTGAAGAATTTCGATGTGACCCTGAGGTAAAATTTGTTTAGTTTATTTTGCTGCATAACATAGATTGTTTTTGGATTTTTAAAAAAAATTTTTTTGGTTTTTGCTGGGACCTTCCCTGGTCCTTGCACGGGTTGCCCAGCCGGGACCCGGGCGGCCCGAATGGTAGCCTGGAGTTTTTTTTTTTTTTTTTTTTTTTTTTGCTGGAACCTTCCTCGGGCCTTGCACGTCCAGGCTGCCCTGGAAAACAAGGTGACCCTGGCGGTCCGGCTGGTAGCCTAAATAGTGATGCAAAAAAAAAAAAAAAAAAAGCCGGTGAAAATCAGAGGGGAAACACTTACATTTCATGCCAGGCAGAGCATTGTGATTCCCGAATGAAATCACGAATGCATCAACCAATGGGAATCGTGATGACTTGTTCTTTGATGTGCTGGTTGCAATAGCACACGAAGTGCTACCAACAGTAGATGTATAAAAGTCATCACTTAGATTCTAGACTACGCACCTTGTCTCTTTCTCCTCATTGTCTGCTTCACAAAATTTCCCTTCACAGAAAAAAAAAGTACATATGTCAGTGATTTTTTTTTTCAATCATCTATTACTGCACTAATGAAACACAAACTAGATAATGAGGTTTTCACAATTTATGCATGACACAACACTGTGAACTCTTACTGAAAAATGCAGGGACTGCGGCCACAAGCAGCAAGTTAAGGACGCACCGAGGAACAATTCAGCACTGGCATAAGAGGCAAACTACTAAGGCAAGGCAAAGGAATAGGAAGGTAGGTGAGGTTGCAGCACCTCTGGACAATCTTCAAGAATTGCACCTGTTGTTGGGGTCTGCAGATCCCTTGGGCCTGTTGCACCCGTTGGTACGTACGCTGCAGCGCTTACCACTTGCTATTGGAGGCAATTGGCTCTACGGATAGTCTCTCAGCCTAGTGTGCCAGGTGGTACACCTGCAAGTCCTACTACTCGTGTATTTGGTTAAAAATGAATATTTTCAACAAATATCGTCAATAACCCCCACCCCCCTTCCTATTCTACTAGGGGTCCTCCCACGAGTTGTAGCAGGGCCCCCGTTTGAGAAGACAGGTGGCACCTTCACCATATAGGTGTCCATAATCCTAGACATTTGGTCAACAGGATTCTAGGTCAAGGGTCTTACAACGCCACTCTCAAAAACCTCTCTCAATGACTCTCAGATAGAAATTTTACGCCACCTTTCTCCCCATGTTTGGCACACTCCACTGTTCAAGTGAAAGGTCATGAATGCAAGTCCGAAACAGAAACTCCCATGACGATTGGATAAGCAGTATTAAGCACTCATCTTGTTCCTACGTCAGTGCCAATTACAAAATTTCAGAGAACTCGATAGCCTCACCAGAGGACTGTTAAAAATTGTGAACTCACAACTGGGAATGCAACCTCATGAGGGAGCTATCGAAACATTTTTTCTCCGACAATTTGTAAATTATTTTAGCATTCTGAGTACTTCTAGGCTGTGTGAAAGAATTTTCTAAAAATCGTTTTTTTTTAACAGTGTCATGGAGAGTGTTTTGACAGGCTGGGGAGGTGGGGGGGAAATTGAAAAAATTCCTTTTTTTTTAACAACGATTTGGCAAGAAACAACTCATAACATGGATCTGAAACAACTCATAACAACAACAATAATTTTTTAGAGTGTCAGGGGTCTAAAACAACTCATAACAAAAACGACAATCTTAAAAAGTTTCGAATATTTATGAGGTTAAGACAAAACGAAAGACAAAAGGCCAGTATTGATATATATAATTTTTTTAATGAGGGAAAAAATAAATGTTATGCGATAAAGAAAAAATTGGTGGTGGCCTACTATGTCTGCACTGATATGCTTTTGTCTTGCATCCACAGTTCTCTCAGAAATGAAAATCTTCCTCAATTCTGCAAGATCATTGATCTGTAGTCGAAGTATCCAAAACACACACAGACATTTTTAGTAAAAAATGGTAAAGACAAAAAGTGATTTATATATTATTTTGCTCTGTGTTAAAAACGTTGATTCCCCGACCTCACTTACCATATGTTTATGCAAAAAAAAGAGGTCTGTGCTAAGGCAATTTAGTGGGTTTGCGAGGGATACTCATAAATTAGTAGGAAAAACAAAGGTGACGAATTTCATGAGATAATATTTATTATTGATTAGCAGTTCTTTGAGATGCCCGAAAAGTACAGCACAGATCCCCGATATTGTTGTTTGGTCACCATGCCAGTTCCATCACAAAAACACGAGAAAAAAAAATGGCACGGTGTTGGAAAGTGTATTTAGGTGCTCACATGCCAACCTCGCTTAAAGCTGCATTGTTTCTTGGAGTCAGAAGTGGAACATATTGGCAACATGGGGATCTACAACTCTGACGATATGTGCATCTGACATGGATCTGAAATGGGGATGTGAGAAAAAAAAGAATGCAATGTGATCCCCCAGGACCAGATCCCCAAGTCAGATCCATGTTAGATTGACATCAGGTTTACGCTAGCTTCATTTGGAATGACCACTGTATAGGCAAAAAAAAAAAAAAAAAAAAAAAAACACCAGCCTAACATGAGGGTATTTGGGGCTCACGTGCCAGCCTCACTTAAAAAAACACTGTTTTTTCTGAGTTTTCCGGCCCATGTACGAACCCCAAAAAGATAGGAGTGGGTAACAAGAGATGCCTGTTGTGTGGCCCAGCAATTCAGCACCACTGACCATCCTCACGTCAAGTGTGTTGTTGTCCTGCATGTTGTTTTTTTGAGGCATGAATGTGATATGGATCCGACTTATGGATCTCCTATGAATCTGAAATGGGGATGTGAGAAAGAAAAGGATGTGATGTGATTCCCCAGAGCTAGATCCCGAGTCAGATCCATGTCAGATACACACATCAGATCCACGCTAGCATCATCTGAAATGGCAACACAATTTTGCTTGTCATAGAGATCTGGGAAGGCTACTAAGGGACTAGGAGTGTTGCCACGTTGTTTGTTCTGTATCGTTTCGTGTATATGTACGTGTGCGTGATATTTTTATACTTTTTAGAGTGGTGTGCGCATGAATTGTGGGATGCGTCCTAGTCGACCGGCGACGAGTCGCGCTTGGGACCTCAGCCCCCCAAGATGTCAGTTCGCTTGCGGGTCCGATAGAGGTGTATTACCGCGCGTACCCCCTATGCTACAACGAACGAGAAACGCCCTCGGTTGGTCCACCTCTGCCATTGCAGTTGATTAGTTTTCGTACTGTGGACTGGTAGCTCGGCGGGGATACACCCACGGAAGGGAGGTGACAACTCCCGTAAGGTGGAGGTAAATCGTGTCTCGCGCAGGGTCTATCCTGTCGTTAGGGTTCGTGAGAGGTATGGCTGGCGCACTCGGCCGGAGCAGCTTGTGGAAGCTTCATGTATATTCACGACGAGGATTTATACCAACTCCTGGGTGACGCGGCCGCGAGGGTCCCACACTGCCTTGTGCGGTGCCGGACCGATGCGCTCGACAACGCCTCTCTCTATCCATATTCTGCCTAAGTTTTGTCCTTGCGAGTCTTCCTCAAACCATTGGTCGTTTTTCTGTTCTTCTCCTAGGATTTTCAAATATTGGTTGAGCCAACACTTCTAGTTTTGTTGTCGGAACGACCCACACGTTTGGCCGCAACTTCCTCCAAGCCTGCACAATTGCGACCCATAATGGTGATTTTATCTTTCTTCATTGGTAGGATGACAAAAAAAGGTACGTCCAACTATCTTTTGTTCTTGACAGGTTCCACTTTGCAGCCAGTATCGACTTTTTTAGGTACACCCAGTGTAACATTGGATCTTCTAGGCATGTGCCAACTATCCATTTGATCAGCGTTGCCTCGTTATGTTTGCTTGGGTCCAGTATTCCTCCTTCCTCTCTAGGTAGGTATAACGTTTCCCATGCCACTTTCTGAATAAAAGTCTCCTAGTCTTTCACATAAGGTTTCCAAACGAACCTTGCTGTTTTTTTCTTGATCAACTTATATGCGGAGTCTCCAACCTTTTGTATAGTTCCCACGAACCAGAAAAATGCGAATAGTGTTCCATTCAATATCAACGCCCGACCAAAAATGGATAGATGTGGCGCCTTTCCCCATGTGACTAGACAATGGAGCGACTTCTGAAGGAGTATGTCATCTTGTGTGGCTGAGCAGTCCATCAGTGATATTTGAACTCCTAAAAGACATTCTCATTGCTTCTGCATTATACGTCTCATTCTCCATCCACTTAGAAGTTGAAAGTTGTCGGTTGTAGAGATACCGACTTGTGCTAGTTTATAGCCGTTTTCAACAACATTGAGAACTCATCAAGGCAGTTCTTCAATGCCGTCAGCGATTCTACGGAGTTCTCTGTCATCGTGAATAAGTCGGTTGCGAACGCTTTTACCTTGTATGCGGTTGGTCCTGTTTTCATTTCTCTTATTTGTGGGTGTGCTCGAATGTTATTAATGACGACTCCGAATTGTAGCTTGAAGAGCAGGGGGACAGTGGGCAATTTTGACGCAAGGACCTGGTCAAGGAGAATTCACTGGAAACCCTACCATTGGTGATGACTTCTGCTCTCGAGAAGGTACATAATGCCTTGACAAAAGTTATGAAGTTCTCACCAAAGTTCATCCATTTCAGTGTTGAAAGGACATATGACCAATTTACTCTATCATATACCTTCTTCAGGTCTAGTAGCCGTATTGCGATGTTGTGATCCTCCTCCTATACCACTTATAGGGTTTCTATTGTAGTAATTATGTTATCGATGACCGTCCTAGACGCCTGCTTGTGAGAATGTTGTTATAAATTTCTGCCAAATGTGCTCTCACTGTGCTCCAGATCTTTGTGTACAATTCCGTAGGTAGCGCGTCATTCTCAGGAGCTTTCCCTTTTGCCATGGCTTTCAGAGCCTCGTAGGCCTCCTCTATTATTATCAGTCTATCTAAATTTAACTTTTCTTGTTGGGAAAGCATAATCTTTGTGTTTTCCCAGTGATAGTTCCCGTCATAGAGGTTTGTTACTACGTTTGCGCCTTGTGTTCGTTACGTAAGAATATCTTTATAGTATAAGGCGGCGTAGTTACACAATTCGGTTAACTCTTTGGCTGTCGTGACCTCTCCATCAAAAGGGTGTTTAAGTTCTGTCATAGGGGTCGACATCCTGCTTGGCGTTAGTCGCTGGAAGGATTTCCGGGTGATGCGATCGTATACGACTATTCCTTTCACCCTTAGCCTGTCTCCCCAAATTTTCGATTTCTTCATCTGGATCTCTTCTCACTTCTTCATCAGTCTGACTCTTTCCCTCCTCCATACAACACTGGAAATCAGATGGTCTTTCATTTTTTTCTCTGCCTCAACAATTTTTCATTAAATTTTCTTGTCGTGTTTCTTCTTATCGAATGATTAAATACGTGAGAAGACAATGAGTAAGTTGGAAAATATTACTACCTCTTCATCCCACCATTTATCCGACAAGGGGTAGTGTTGTTTCGCTTTCTCTCTATCTTTCCAGAAATCCTCCATCCATTTCCTCAACCCTGGTTCTTCTAAATTTTGAATATTTAATTTGAACAACCCTGATCCCCTCCTTATTCTGCTTGTTGAAAGTTTCATGATTACCTGTTTATGATCTGAAGCGAGCTATCTGTTTCCTTAATGAAATTAACTGAATTTCATAATGGCTCAGAGATAAAAAACATAGTATAATCGTCTTTTAATTATTCCTACTTCTGGTCGAGGGTTTGAAAACCATGTGTAACCTGAAGAATCTGGATGGTTGAGCCTATATGGGTCTACCACTTCGAATTCGGTCATCCTTTTTAATAGTGTTTCCTTGTCTATTGACATGTTCTGTCATGAATTTGTAATATTCAGCATCAAGTTCCAATCGCCTACTATTATTGTACGTTCACAATCTGGTTAAGGGTATGTAAGACAACTCCGTAAAGAAGATTGTGTGTTCTTTCTGATCTCTCGTCGCGTATATCGTCGCTATCAGTCATTCTTCCTCTTCAATTCTCAATTTCACCCATGACCATCGTCCTCATCGATCAACATAGAAGTCAATGATTATTGCTTTCAGTTTTTTGTTGATGAGTATCTCTACCTCTCTTCGCATGCCTTGTGCCGGGGACCATAGTTGTGGTCCATCCCACCATGTTCCCAATAAGTCAGTCTTCTCCTCTCCTAGCTTCATATCTTGTAGGCCTCTGATATAAATATCATTCTCATGATTTTAGTCTCTCCTTCTTGAACTTCCGTAACGTGTCCCCAAGTCCCCTCACGTTCTACGTGACCATCTTAAGATTACTCATTCTCTCCCTTGGCCCCTATCGGTTGGATTGAGGGGTTCACTTGCGAGCTAGTGGATCTACTGATCCCGCTCCCGGGTCCGGAGAGCCATGGTCTCGTCAGATGTGATCGAATAAATGGTGCGTCGAGTTTTTTCTCACTCGACAATTTCCTCTCAATCTCAATTATGAATTATGTCATTTTGATAGGAGAGGTCTTCACCGGGGTAAGTTTTATTTTTTTCTTCTCTACTATCCCGTTCATTGGAAGCAGTCGCATGACTTCTTCTCTCTCTAAGATCTCAATGTATCCGTTTGCGAATCTAACGTTCATCAACGGAACAAGAAAATCAATTTTATTTTCATTGTATAGATTGTCGACTAGTAACCTTGGCATTAGAATGTCTGGGTTCAACCTGAATAGCAACTTCAAGTTAACTGCCACCGCCATGCGAACAAGGTTCGCTATGGCTGTTGACATCGACGATTCGGGTGACGGGATCAATAAGACATTTACCGATTCATCGGGTAAAACCCATGCGACGAAAAATAAATTACCCCTTACTACTGTGCAGAACAACAAGAGTATTCTCACCTCGATGTTGTCATGCTGTCTGCGTCCCACCGATACCATCGTTCTCTTCCTTGTCGTCTTCATGCTTGGTGTAACGACTTCTTTCCGTTGTCCTTGGGATCCTTCTGACGTTGTTGATGCAGACTGTGACTTCTCCCCTCTTATTCCGAACAGATATGAGGTTGTGTTGTCCTCTCTTCAAAGTTGTCTCTGTTTGCCTGGCGTACTATCTTGTCTCCACCTGCTTTCTCCATCCCTCGTCCCGTCTTTCTTTGGTCGTGGGAAGGGCCGTGGTCGGCCCATCCTATCCGAGGTTTCCGGCTCCTTGCCCTCTTGATAGCGTTCCTTGGAATCTATCGTTTGCTTGTGAGACTACATATGATGTCGCTCCACCTCCATGTATTTTTGCTCCTCCCGGGCTTCGTCCTCCATATCTGTCATGTATTTCATCCCCGCCTATGCCGCTTCTTCCGCCATCATGATGAATTCCTCCTCCACTTGGGTAGCCCTTTCCATGTCCGCTTTGAGCTCCTTCCTCACCCGGATCTCCTCCAGCATGTATCTCGCTTTCATACCCTCTTGTTCCATCATCGTGGGAGTATGAGGACATTCCATATCCACCTTGATATGGCACGTGGCTATACGGCCCTAGAGCTACCCAGGGGTCAAAGACTGATATGTTCGTTGGCATGGTGGGGAACGCCGATGACATTCCGTACCTCCCGAAACATGGAGGTTGCCTCCCTTACATGGTTGGTGAGTACGTCGGATTGATGTAATTGCCTGTAGCAACGAATCCATGATTATCCCCTGCCATCTCCGGTTTTGGCTCTCCTTCGCCTGGCCTTGGCCCTAGCGGGCCAATATACTGTGGTTGCACCATTGACGACTCATGAGAACCTGTGTGTCCACCTTGTATGCTGCCTCCTTGTTTCTGGCGATTCCTTCTGCATTGGTTCTCTTCATGGAAGAAGGCCTTGCATCTTCTGCATCTTGGTGTCTCTGATGATGCCAGTTTTACCACCAGAGTGTCACCTTCGAAGGTTATGACTAATATCTTGTCTTTCATATTCGGCATGGTCGTTGAAACCAGGTCGAACGTGAGGTTGATGAACACTGGTATTTGCCTGTATGGCTCTGGAGGGTGTGCGAGGGTTATTGACCCGGTTGCCTCAGCGATCTCTACTTCTAGATAAATTATCACGTCCAGTGGCACTTGCACTGCTATCACTCAAAACTTCACCTCCTCCTATGTCTTTGTTTCTCCTTCAGCTGAGCACATGTTAGCCAGGCTTTGAACTCCAGAACGTACCTCATAGAACCTAAAGTTATCTCATCTCTTCCTTTCGCTATCAGCCACCACGTAGGAGACGACATTCAAACTTTCTATTTTGACCTTGCCTCTCTGAAAGGTACTTGGATCAAAGCTCCCATCCTGGAGATATTCATCTTCGTAGGCTCTTATTACATCATATTTCATCTTTTTAGGTAAGAATCGAACTCCCTCTCTAAAGATTATCGTAATTGTGTGTTCCTTCAACCACTCCACTTTCGTTCTTCCTATGTGGTTATTTACCTTGAAGGTCACTTCTCGTCCGTTCACCTCTCCTGGTTCAATTGACCCTGGTAGGATGCCTTCGTCTTTGCAGAGTCGTGCAAACTCTCGGATTATGTCTTCGTCTTCGTGCATCGGTTGTTCTGGTTCTGCGGGTGGGGAGCCGACTCCCCCCATTTCCTCTTCCGCCCTTGCCATCATATTCGCACATCTTTTGACTTTCTTCGGGTCGCTTGGCTCCCTTGATGCCAACCCAAGTTGCTTTCATTCCTCCTATACACCTGACTCCTGTCCTTAACTACTACTTCACGACCTCAACTCGTTCTACTTCGTTCTCTGATTGTACTGTATTCTAAGTAGGGTCCGGATACCGGATGCCTTAGGGCATGTCCTCCGTAGTTGTCGTCATGACCATTTCGACAAAGTAAATGGTGACGGACATGACCTCTACCAAGGTGTTATCTCGGCGGTAGCTCCCTTCGCCAGGACACTCCTTCCATTGCCAGTAGACCGCACCTGGTCCGAGCGTAAAATTAACGTCGGTGGAGACGTGTCAGTCCGCACCTTCATCTCAACGGTTTCGTCAAGGGGTTGTGGAACGAAAAAACAAGTTATGGGACCAATAGGCGGCCGGGTGCTTGACGACCGATGAAGGCGAGGAGGTGAGGTTTGAAGGGGAGAGGGGTGTGTAAGTGTTTCTCCTCTTACCTGTTGTGAAGTCTCGACTGTAGGATGAACCATACTCAATTCTAGATGAATTTTCTTATATCCATGGATGAAAGTTTCTGATCTGGATTTTTTTCAAGTTTGCATGCATGGTAATTCTGATTCGATAGTTTGTTGATTTTGCGTTCTGTTTCTCGAATTGTTACGGTTTAAGCATTTTCTCTTGCACACATTTGATTGTCGTTTTATTGCTTAGTTTTCCTGAACCTCTGGTTCGGGAAATCGTTGTCGCAAGTCCGTTTGGACATAAAAAATGATTCTCTATTTTGTTTGCCTATTTGGATTTTCGATTTCTGTCAATCTGTACTATCAATATCATCTTCATCTTATTGGATTTCCGAAATTCGTTACCAAATTCATAATTTACTTTTTATCTCAATTGCAATTAATTCGGGTAATTTTCTGAATGATAAATTCAAGTTAGATTATAAACAATTCATTGCCGATTGTCTTCTGTTTAAAAAAATTCTTGAATTACGGTTTGTGCGATTTTGAACCTTGGGTTTCTGGGAATCAGAGTCGAAAGTCCTTTTGGACATCAGAATCAATTCTCTAATCCTTATAAATTATATTCAGACTCTTAATCCTTATAAAATTTTATTTTCAAACTCATCTTTATCTTGATTGATTTTCTGAATCCAATGTTAGTGAATTCGTATCCGTGTGGAATATTCCAAACAATTTCTTCTCAAGTAATTAGTCCTAGTGTGGTCTTACAAATTAAAAGGGGGGAGGTCGAATTAGGGGTAGGTGGGAAGTGGGGGGGCTCACTTAAAAGAGGGACCTTTAGAGTGGTAAGTCTAACTAGAAGGGTGGGGTGGGACGACATTGGCCGGTGCTGGAGCATTTGCTCTGTGACCAGGGGGAGTTTGAGGCCATTGAAGTTATGCCGAGGGCGAAAGGCATAACCATATCGCCCAACGTAGCTGTTGCTGGGGCGGTGACCCTGTAACCTTTTGAGGGGCCATACAGTTAAGAGAGGTGTCGAGGGGGTAAGACACTCTTTGTCCGTCAGAATCAGTTAGATCGGTACTGGGGCAGTTTGTGTTGGCTTGTAACACTAACAAGGGGGTATGAGATCTGATGAGTTTTGGTACGAGGACTGAAAGCTTGATCGGTGTGCCCTTCATCGGTGGTGAAGGTACTAAGAGTTGGATTGTTAGTGGTTCTAGTTCTTGCCCTTCCTCCTCTTGTTTTTTTTTCAAATGGAGGGTGGAAATCGGAAGCAATGGTTTGGAAGAAATTTTGGGTGGGCTCACGCAGTAGGGGAAGAGTGGTTCAGGGTGGCAAGTCTATTAGAAGGACGGGGTGGGGCGACAGTGGCCGGTGCTGGAGCAGTGGCTCTGTGACCATGAGGAGCTTGAGGCCATTGGAGTTTGCCGAGGGTGGAAGGCATAACCACCTCTTTCAACGTAGCTGATGCTGGGGCAGTGACCCTGTAACCCGGTAGGGGGTTTGGCAGCTAAGGAAGTTGTCGAGGGAGGAAGACGCTTCCTGTCCGTCAAAAAATAGTCAGTTCGGTGCTGGGGCAGCTTGTGTTGCCTTGTAACCCTAGCAACGGGGGTGTGAGAACTGACGACTTCTGGTACGAGGACTGAAAGCTTGAGTGACGGTTTCTCGCCTGTAGTGTGGGTTTGGTTTGGATTGGTGGTGGTTTCAACTCTGATTTTTGTTTCTCTAATTTTCTTTTTCTTAATTTCTTGAATTTTTCTTGAATTTCTCAGAAAAGGGGTGAGTGAGATAAGTAGATGGCTGGATATCAAGCGTCCTATTAGTGAGGGCGTTAACTCGTAGGATGGAAATAGGGTACAGCAGCAGTGGAGATGGTGGCTCCGCTGCAGTAAGTCTTGCCGGAGGGAGGTAAAGAGGATTGAAGGGGGTTTCTGAGTTGTTTTCTGAATTTTGCCTATTCCTGTTAAAAAAACGGTAATGACACAAGAAGAGAATAAGGAGAGTGGGAAAAAAAAAAAAAAAAAAAAAAAAATCACCTTCCGTGAGTTAGGGTGCCCTTGAAACTCAAGTAATTTCAAGTGGTGTCGAACGAGGCCCTTAGTCTCCCTTCCGAGTATTTGAGTATTTTTGAAGGTGGCCACACTGCGGCCGTTAGATGTTCAGATTCGATGGCAGGTATCGGGACGTGCTCGAGACCAAGTCTAAACCCCCACTACAGGTAGTGGGACGTGGCCCGAAGTGACCTCCTCTTGAGTCCTCTGCGGCATTTGCGGCACACCACGGGCTGGGAGGCCGAGCCCGAGCGGTGAGTGAGTCGTAGACGCCCAATGAGAGGTCCGCGCTCGCATCGGGGATTCGAGCCGGGGACCTCTTTGGTGCGGTTAGTGTACCCGTCTTGTCATGTAGGAACTACGACGAGCAGCGGCGGCCGTTCTTCATGGGTCACGTTTTTCGGGCGCTCGGGAAAGCTGGGCCGAAGACGATGAGACGAGCGAGACTCGTGGTGTGTGTTCGCGGTCGGGCCGTGCAGTTGTCGGAGTTGGAGGACGTGTCGTGGTGGGTGCACGCCGGTGGAGTGCCATTCTCACTGTCAACGGTGTGTAGCGGGTGGGAGAGAGGAGAGAGATAGAAGGGGAAAAGGAGAGAGTGGTAGAGGCCGTCGTCTGGGTGCGCTTGGTCGGCGGGCACGTGGCGACGGCTCCTTCTCGCTCTACCTGCTCGCTTCTTCCTCATCCTCCACTTATCAGCATTCACCATGAGCGGGCGTGGGAAATCTGTGGCTCAGAAGGTAGCCCGGGCCATCGATTGGGATTTTATCTCGAAGGTCGTGCTTTCGGAGGAAGGGAAAAAGGAGCTGTTCGTCCTCAGGCGCACGTACGATGACACGATGAAGACTCTCGAGACCAAGTTCGCCCAAGTAAGTCCCCATCTGAACTAAATTGCTTATCATCTGCTTTTCCGCCCCCCTCTCTTTTTCTGCCGTGCTCTCGTTGCCGCGTCTGTTCTCTGCCCTCCTGGCCCTGCTTCTCTGCCTTTCTCTTCGTCAGCCCGTCTCTCTGTTCGTACGTCTCGTGTTGCCTTCTCTCTGTGGTCCTGTGATTGACCCTCCTTGCCGTTCATCTTCTTTTCCTGCCCATCTTTCTCCCCCGGTTTGCTACTGTCGCTCCGGCTACCGTAGCCCACCTCTACATCGGCGGCGATTTCCTTGTCCTCTTCCCGCCATTACTTTTTTCTCCCTTTTCACTGTCCGCTCATGTCCTCCGCTCTCATCTCTTCCTTGTCAGATGAGTCTCCTCGTCGTTACTGCCGAATATTACGGTACCTCTTGCTCTGAGCAGATCCTTCACTCCTCCTCGCCTCTGTACGGATTGCTCATTTTTTGCCTTCTCCTTGCTCCCGATGCGGACTTCTGAAGGCGGCCACCTTTCTTCCGTCCCCGTCGGTCTTGTCTTCCCCTCTCTCAGCCCTTTTTGTCGTGTCGTACTATCTTCTCCGCATTTACGTATTAGTATCGTCGTCGCCTCACTCCATTTGAATTGTCCCACCCATGCGGGCGCTCTCTGGGCTTGTGCTTTCACCACTCTCGCGTGTTTTCGGAACCTTCGTCTGCTTGAGCCGTTGATTTTCTGCATGTCCCTCCCTTACTGCGCTGTGTTGAGCCGGTGATTTTCTTGCCTGGTCTTTTCTTGTTGACGTGTTCTTCCTGCGCTGCTCTTTTTCTTCCTGCTGTCTTCTTACTTCTGCCGTCTTCTAATGCTGATTGGATAGGTGGCGATCGCGCCGCGGATTCTTGTCCTGTCACTTTTATCTACTCGTGCTTTTTTTTGGCCGTAGGGGAGTTTATTTTCTTGTTGCTTGGCTCTGCTGCTCATTACGGCGATTTAGATTTGATGCCAGATGTTAATTACAGTATCAGGAACCGAACGCCATTTCCGGCAATTTGCCATGGACGCGAATGCAGTCATTTCTGCGAGCGTAATAAGTAAGTATTAATGCAATGTGAATGAATTAATTTTGAAGTCGTGGCAATCTACACTGTGTGGATGCCCAATTGAGTATAAGTCCCTGCTCTGCTCTCCCTTTTGCGGAGAGAATGAAGTTGAGAAGGAAAAAAGAGCAAGAAAAAGGAAAGCAGGAAAATCGTGCCTCTAGTTAGTGAAACGGAGAATGTCAAACTAAGAAAGGAAGAAGGGCGTGGGTCCGTTGGCCGAGAGAGCATTTTCCCTACATTCCTTATTAACTGGAATTTAAAAAGAGAAATCTTCGTTTCTGAAAAGGGAACAGAAGGAAGGATATTGCTTTTGGAAAGAATGCACGAACTTTCCTCCACTGATTGGCTCAGGGAGACGAAGACCGTTCTTTTTGGTCCGTCGGCGACATGTGTTTGTGTACGTGATTGAGTCGGTGGAAAGTCCGGCGAAGACTGTACTGTGTATAGTTAATGACCTGTTGTCGCGTTCATTCACCTTTCCGGTTTGACTTAGGTTATTTCGCGGGAGAGAAAAACACTCCACTTCTCCGATGCTTATGCAAGAAGGCGCGCGCGCGCGCGAGAGAGAGAGAGAGAGAGAGTATATGTCTGTCGTCTGGGATGACGATCGGTTTGTGGCTTAATCAATCCACTAATCAATCATTACCAATCATTAATCAACGAATTAGCCATCCAATCGACCGAGTTTTCAGCCAGCCAACGAGTCATGGCACCATCAATCAACTGACTAATCAATCAATCAATCAATCAATCAATCAATCGGTATCTCGATCAAAACCGACATCTAAAGTCGGCCCAAAGATTACGGGTGGAATTAAATCAGCAGTTATGCCCACGGGGAAACTGACGTTGCTGTTCAGCAGGGTGGGGGAGATTACAACCGTAAGTGGGGAAGAGGGGAGAATATATTTTCCTGGACCAGGGTGGGGACAAAAGCGAGGGCAAAAGAGGGAAGGGCGCAATAAATTTTTTTGCTAGTCCGCTTTTTTTGTTGTTTTTTTAATTTCCTTGCGGCGATCGTCAATCGATACCGCATTTAGTTGTTCTTTTGCCTCGTAGGAGACAGCATAGCAGTAAATGTGCTTTGCTTCAGTACTCTCGACATGTGCAAAACAAAACGAGAAGGACCCTTCAAAACGAGAATGACCCTTCCGCTAGAACGTGGAAAGACAGACCGCCACCGCCACCGCTTTTTGTCTTTTGGACCGAGGGGCCCAATAGGCGCGCTGCGATCCGCTCGCATTGTGCCGTTTTGTCTGTCTTTTTTTGTTTGGCCTCGCGCATTTATTTACTGTATTTGTTGTCAGTAGTGCTGCTGGAATTGTTGATTTCGACCCCCGAGCAATTTCCTCGCAGATATGATGTGGTTTCTCTTAAGGTAAACCTCTTGCTTGCATCATGTTCGAGGCACTCCGTAGATATTGACTTCAAATTTGAAGTGACTGACGCGTTCCGACTTTTGAAATGGTGACGGTACTCTGGGGCTAGGTCCCACTTAACACGAATTAAGCGATATTGACCGTAGATTGCAAAGATCAACGGCCAGAATCTCTTAATCCGTGCAAGTGGGACCTTGCCCCTGGGCCGTGGTCCCATTAGCAAAGAGCATCGGATTGAATGCCTGAATCTGGATGTGTTTGAGGACAGGAGCAGCAAATCGAATTCGAACTGCTTTTCTGTATCTCTGCATGAAACATAGCCAGATTCAGGATTTCTATCCTATCCCCTTTGCTAGTGGGACCACGGCCCTGGTGTCGATCGAGGCGCGTTAGCGGAATTTACCAGTTTCGAAATAGGATAGAGAATTCCGCTAACGCGCCTCGATCAACGGCCAGAATCTCTTAGGGCCAGATCCCACTAGCCCCTATTGCTCATTTCTGACCGTTGATCTTCGTAATCGAGGGTGGAAAATGAATAATCCGGGGAAGTCGGATCTGACCCTTAATCCACCAGTACCTCCACGTTTTTAGGCCGTTAACGCGGTGGTGCCTGAATCGGTACGCCGTTGAGGTCCATATGCATTTGCCTCAGAGCCTCCCCAGAGGGGTCCTAAGACCACCCGGGGTTCTGGTGGTTTAATCCTTGCAAGTGGGACGGGTAAAAGTTGTACGGCAAACGTTAACCGCTACTCACTCACTCATTTTTTGGTTTCCGCACCCGAGCCTGGGCCGGGATCTCGACCGGACATAGGGCCTCGCTGCACTGCTCTCCACATGCACAAAAAACAAAAAAGATGGCAATGTATCTTTGCATGTTCTAGCGGTGGATTCGTTCTCATTTTGCCGCATTTGGAGAGTAGTGCAGCGAGTCCCATAACCGGTAACGGCTCAGTTTCCAACCCGGCCGAGCCGGCGCCGGGCCTGTTTTTCGAGCCTGGCGGAGGCCTGTTTTTTTCAAGCTACCGACTGCGAATTTGATTTGACTGGTCGCTCAGCAAGAGTGGTATGGAAATGGGTTACGGTCGTTTTCTTCATCGGTTTGTCTCTCGTTCAGGGAGTTGGTACGTCCATTGGTTGATGATTGATGGTCGATTGATTGATTGATCGATTGATTTTGAATATCAGTTCTTTGTGTGTTATGGGATGGAATGGTGGTAAATTCATTGAGCAATAAATTGATTGATTGGTTGATTGATTGATTGAAGTGGGGAACGATTGGTAGATGTGTATGGACATTTTGAATTGTTGTGGGTATCCCTTCGTTATGGATATGATTGACTAATCACTTTTAGTTATGGAATTGGTTCGTAGTTTTCTCTCTGTATGTCGATTTCTGTGGGTGATGGTGTCACTGAATCAGATGGTTTTCTTCCTGCAGAATTGATTGAGATTCCTAGAGCGACAAAGACTAATCGAGCAATGAAATCTATAATGTTTTACAAGAAAGAGCGCTCAATTGAATGATGCTCCATGCCAACCTACCAAAAATCCATACAGGCATGCACTAAGGCAGTTTTATGCTGGTCTGCTGGATCGACTTGAATCTGATGATAACTAGATGCGAGATCTAAATGACCCCCAACATGCAGCAACCGGTGTAGCACATATATAGAAATAAGTGTTCGTCAATGACATCTTCTAAAATAATAATATTAGGTGATGGTATGACTGGAAATCTTATTCCTCGAGAATTGGTTGAGATTCCTATAGCCGGAAAGACTAATCGAGCAATGAAATTTATAATGTTTCACAAGAAAGAGCGCTCAATGAAATAATTCTTGTAGGTTGATGCACTATCGAAATCCAGGGTTCGAAGATTCAAACCCACAACCTGTTCTGCCTACCGAAAATCCATACACACACAGACAGAGAGAGAGAGAGAGAGAGAGAGAGAGAGAGAGAGAGAGAGAGAGAGAGAGAGAGAGAGAGAGAGAGAGNAGAGAGAGAGAGAGAGAGAGAGAGAGAGAGAGAGAGAGAGAGAGAGAGAGAGAGAGAGAGAGAGAGAGAGAGAGAGAGAGAGAGAGGGTTGTACTGTAAATAAGTTCTGCCTGTGCTCATATCGTGTGGATCTTGCTTGCTTTTCTGGGCTTGATCTTGAGTGCGATGCATGCAGAAAGTTTGAAGCAATGAAGGAGAGCAGGCATGACCTTTCCAACAGCTGAGTAACCTGTTGATTTCATTCGTTTATTTGGGCTGGAGATCAATTTCAATGAGGATAGAATGACGATAGAAGGAACTGAACAGCGCGTTGTGTCTGTGGATGGCAACTGTGATTCCCTGTCTATCAGAAACCGGTTCCAATTGACTGGAACTACTATGCAGCAAGGCTGAATCCAAACATTGTCAATCTGTTCAAGAAGTCATATGAAGGTGGGTTGTGTGTCATTGAGAGCAGAAACTCTGTGTCCTTTGTCCTTGCATCCTCTTTTCTTTGGCCATAAGTGAAGGATAAATGGCCTACAGTCTTCACCCGAATAGAACGCCCGGTCATTATAGCCGCATCTGGTCTGAAAGTTGCCCCAAATACGGCTATAACGACCGGGTGTTCTATTTGGGTGAAGACGGTAGTCCCTTATCCGCCATTTGGTGGGATGGTATTGCTTGGATGTTATTCGGAAATTGAAGAAAAACTTTCAGGGCCAGACCGGCACACACATCAAGGGGATCGTATCATCCAGATCACGTGGTTGCTGCTGCTCCAACAGGCAATCTTACTTGGGAGGAGTATGTTATTCTGGACCGCAAGCTGTGCGACTTGGTCATGACGCCTTCTTATTTCTCTGGGACGCATGTTTTTTAGAGCTTTTTCATATTTCTCTGGGACATGTTTTTTTGAGCTTTGAAGTTCGAACAGGCTGCCTTTGGTTCTGGGAGGATTGCTTTTGGTTACTGGCAGAGTGTGTGTATGCTTCAGGTTTGGAGAATGCCAAATGTTTTCATGTGTCTTCACACTTGCACACGATTTAGATGAAGTCACACTTGATTGGAATAGAAAATGATGCAGTAGACTGCGAGAAAATGATTGAGCTGAAGTCACACTTGATTGAGCTGAAGTCACACTTGATTGAGCTGAAGTCACACTTGATTGAGCTAAAGTCACACTTGATTGAGCTAAAGTCACACGTGATTGAGCTAAAGTCACATGAGCTAAAGTCACACGTGATTGAGCTAAAGTCACACTTGATTGAGATGAAGTCACACTTGCACCAATCTGAACAGAAAATGATGCAGTAGACTGCCAGAACTGCCTGGCTATGGATGCACCCACTCTCCCTGTTGTTAGCCGCAAAAATGTGGATCTCCTTCTTCCACCTTTTGCTATTGAGGGGAGCGGCAGTCTGGTTCCTTTTCATCAGCAAGTCAGCAAAATACATCAGTACATGCTCCATGCTCTCTCATTTCGGCCATAGGAATGTACCTCAGCTTTGGTTGCTCTCCTTTGAGAGGAGTCACTGATGGGTATGCCCAAGCAACATCACAATAGCACCTTGCTTCCTAATGTTTTCCAGCCCAAAGAAACATAAAAAAAACAGCGCTTAGGTCTATCCCTCTCACCTCCAACCATATATATATATCTGAAAAGAACCTTTTTCAAAGCGAGAAGCGGTGCTGCTCCTATATAGCCAATCCGTGGTTGTAGTCTTCCCCTTCCTGTTGACTCCCTTTGTCAGATGGAGTCTCCCCTATTTTCTGTTGCACCTTTGGCTGCAATCATAACGATTGGTGCGGAGCAATTCTGCAGCTCTCATGTCTGTCATTTGGCTGGGCTTAGCTAAGGGTCATGTCTCATCCCAAGGATCTCTCTCCTCTATCCCAGATGGTCTCTTGGCTATGTTGGTGTTGAGCTCGCCAAGTTGTTGGTCCTTTGTGCAATGAACCCAACTGCAATAAAACACCACTCCAACTTGCAGGATACCGAAAGCTGATTGCAGTTTCGCTGATTGAAGTTTTGCACCAAGCACCAGACACAAATCAACAGCAAAGAATATGAAAGCGCCCTCAAAACTTTTTATGGATATACAAAATTGTATTCAGATACAGGATGTTCATGGCCCCGCCATCACCAGGGACCGCCCCAGGTAATTTCCACTCCTACTCTCTCTCTCTCTCCCTCTCAATCTCTCCCTCCCTCTGTGATCTTCACTGGACACTTCAGGTGCTCAACCTCATTGCCTTGCTCTCTCTCTCTCTCTCTCTCTCTCTCTCTCTCTCTCTCCCTCCCTCCCTCCCTCCCTCTCTCTCTCTCTCGCTCTGTCTTGGATCGCTCACTCCTCCTTCCTGAATACACCCGTTCCCTACCCTCTCCACCTTGTTTCTCCACCTTGGGGCTATGGCCACCGTTGTCTTCCTACTTGCCTACCCTAGCTATGGCGCTGGTCGCCCTTCTTCCCCAACACCTCAACTCGACTGCACAACCTGGTAGTCGCACAAGCGATACGACAGAGCTTCTGCAACATTGTACCGAAAAGTGACTTGATGCTGCTCTGTAGCAACTATAAATAACAACAGCAGAGGCGAGTCGTTGTTGCCTTCAGACCGGTGTCGGTAGTCACGGCCTGTTGTCTGCATATTGTCAGTTTCAAAACTACCGTACTTTCCCAGGATTTTGCTTCGAGCTTGGACTTTGGGACTGCAGACTTTTCTTGTCGGGTACCGGGCCTACGACTTCGACCTACTGGACTACATACCTATGACACTTCAAGTTGTAGACCCTACCGGACTCCTAGGACCCTTTAATTGGGACTGGGCCCAGATGGGATGTTGGGATCGGGCCCAATTGGGATTTGGACCCTCTAGGACCGGGACTTGGGACATGTACATGGCGTGAAATCCTCTTGCTCCCGCCGGCCTAATTTCGAGTTCCTCCGAGAAAATCTCGTCTTCATCTGTCTACTACATTCTCTCCTCTCCTAGCCCGTTCTAGTACAAGATGTCAGGTCTCGGTCTCTCTTAGTTCATCCCTTGTGTACCGAAGGTAATCTTCTGGTTCCTGGTAATGGAACCGGACTTTGCACTGTCGCTGTGGCCTCCCCCTTCTATCAGATGTATAAGTATCTTCATCTGAAATAGGAGTAATATCATACTTGCCATCCATATCTGGTGGAATCATCGACCTTCACGAGGGGAAGTTGTCATCGCGCCACAAGGCAACAACTTTGAAGCATGGAACACGAGGTAAGTATGTAGATGGACCATGATGTCAACCGTGAAAGATGGACCATTGTATCTCCCGTTAAGTCTAGGACCTCCCATGGTCCACAATACGTAAGTAGCAACTTCTATGAATTTCCTTTTTTGGGGAGGAATTCCTTGGGCGTAACCCAGACTAGCTCTCTAGCAGTGAAGTGAGATGGTCTGCGGTGCTTGTTCACTGGTTCTGCCGTCTGATGCTGGGCATTTTTCCGATGTCCTCGGTGACTCTCTGCATATCCTTTTCATATTGCAGTGCGGACTCTCTAATGCCTGGTGGCAGTCTCCCAATTTGATCGGGATTCAGGCAGTCTATAGGTCTCCTAGGATGCCACCCCTTGTGCAGTTTGTCGGCGTACGTGAAGTTGTGAGGTGCACAGAGTTGTTATAGGCACCGTGTGAAGTCGTGAGGTGCACAGAGTTGTTATAGGCACCGACTACCTTTGCTAGGTGTTCGCCCCAATCGATCTGATCGGGCCTAATGTACATGCGCAGGCGCTTGGTGTAGCAACTTATTCATCTGTCCTGTCTGACCGTTTCTCTCCGGGTGCCTACCTGACGATATAGTCAGTTTTGACCCATGGACTTCCGTTTATCTCTATTGCTCACTATTGTTAATGGATGCGTGAGTCTTTCACCCAATGGTTAAAGAACTCCTTAATCACTAGATCTGTCTTATGTGCGGGTGGCAGCAGAATAAAAACAGCAAATTTATGAAATCTGTCCACCACTACCATAGCCTTATTATTCCCACTTGACTCTTAAGCTTCATGCCCATGATGTCAATGGAGACTTTGTCTTCGGGCTTGATGGTATCGGTAGTGGTTTCAGCAGTCCGAGCGGAGGCTGCATGGAACTTTTGTTACGTTGATAGAATTTGCAGCCCTGAACATATACGATGCAGCCAGGCATCATAGCTATCCACGTATATGACTGTAGGAGGTTAGCATATGTCTTCCTACCCATGTAATAACCCTAAGAGTCATGACATTCTCTCAAGATCAGATTGCGAGCTCCCTCATCATTCGGGATACACAAGCGGTCTTCTACATTCGTTTTCTCTAACAGTAAGCCATCGACCATAGAATATTTGGGTCTTCTTTACCTTATGTATGATTCATTAAGATGCCTATCATTCCAGTATGCATCTTTAATCTTTAGCTGTAGTTCAGCTTGCGTGTCGAGGTGAGTAACAATGGCTCCAAAGAAATCTGCCCTTCTTAAATCGTTGGCGATGATGTTGTACTTACCTTTGGCTGGCTGCAGTTCAAAGTCAAACTCGTCTATATGTGTGGCCCACCCAGCTAACTTTGTAGACATACGGACCTGCGTCTTGAGCCAGTGAAGTGTCTTATGATCCGAATACATTTTAAAGTGTCGTCCTAACAGATAGTCTCGCCAGTGGGTTTTTCCGCATCGTCGGTTGCGTTCAGCATGGCCAGCCATTAATCCACAGTTAACTGAGCTTTAGCCATCATGGACCCACTGCTGGTCTTGCTAGAAGCAGGTTGGTTAACGAGTTGCCAACCGGAAACGAATCAATAAGACTCTCGAGAGGGGTGCTGTTCTCTCTCTCTCTCTCTCTCTCTCTCTCTCTCTCTCTCTCTCTCTCTCTCTCTCTCTCTCTCTCTCTCTCTCTCTTCAACGAACACTCTTCCTGGTCCTTGACCACTCAAGATTGCCACTCTCCCTTTCTCTCCTGTCACTCCACTAGTGACTTGGAACAAGGTTTCTAGTGCTCAATTTGGCTAATTAGCAGTTATATTTATCTGGATTCCGGATTAGTGGAATGTATCTTCATGGAGCTGTCCCAATATAGGGGTGGACCGGTATATGTGCTACGATACTTCTCCAAACTGGTATTTCTGCAATTTCAGCATCCCGTCCTGCCTAAATACAGCTCAGTGAAGATAGCAAATGAATTAGATACAAAAGAGAACTGACTGAAGCAATGGAGATCCGAGTGGAGTATACGATTGCGAGCCAAGCCACAGACTGTGTGTCAGAGTTTGTGGAAAAATGCAATCAAGATCCCCTTGAAAGTGAGTGTCCCAACCTTAGTGTGTCCCCTCCTTCCAGCGCGGCAGAGAAATGCTTGCAGTGGCTCCACACTTGGCAGCAAGGTTGCTCTACTTCATTGGACCAGGTTCTGCTGGGTACGGAAAGGTCCCAGGTAGACTGGTGACCCAGTCCAGCCAAGAGGAGTCCCACCTTGGGGTCCCAGATCTATCCCTGTGGTACTGAAAGAAAAAGACAAACTGCAGATGGTCCCTCGTCAACGTCTACCATTCAGATGAGAGAGCAGTCTACAAACTCGTCCGAATCAGCCAAGATCATAGAGAGTAGGAGAAGGGACCCAGCATACCCCATCAGGCCATGCAGCACCATGCACATGACCATGGGCATCCCTCAGTTACATGGCACTTAACTGTGACCCGGACTTTGAGATGCAGTATAACTCACCCCCTCTCTCAGATGTCCTCCTGACCCAATTAGCAACCTCTAGAGTAGTGTCCTAGCAACCTAGGAGGGGCGACTTTATGCCAATGTACACTGCCACATCTCATGCGGATGTTGAAGACCAATCAGTAACCTGCAGTCCTTCGGTGCAGCCATGGCTACCTGGAGTTAGTCTCTTGGAGAGAAGCCCAAAAGTTGCTCGAGGCCCTCGAGCTTAGATTCCAGGTGTGAGTGACTCTCACTCTCTCCTCTCCCAAATCACTCCAAGAAGTCACCCCGAGTGTCTCGCCACCCCATACATGCACTTCAGCAACCTAGGCAGGTCATATGCCGACCCTACAAGACCTGGACTAGGTGGGGGCAGCTCCAACTTAACTCGCCAACCTACATACCTCTCTAACCTACCCTAATCCGAGATTTAAGTAGCCCCCTAATTCGAGATTAAGTTGCCCGAACTATCTCGGATTAGGGTTGGTGCAACAAGACTTTCTCCTGCCAGCAAGTAAGTACCATTCCGAAACCAATTGTTATGATCCTAGCTATCTAGAAGTGCAATAGCTCAAAGAAAGACTGCCATTTAATTGCAACAGAAATGAAAGAACTTGGAAAGAGAAGTAGACAAAGGAAGAAGAAGAAACAAGGATGGAAGAACTGTGCACCAGCAAAGGCCAATGTCAAATCCCCCTCCAACTCACCATCACCTTCAACCTCCTTATCTCCCCCGACTTCTTCTTTTCAATAATAGTAATAATTAACAATGAGAGAATGAACCAGAACCAATGTCCGAATCTCCTCCTTACTGCCAGCAACTCAATGAAAGGTGGGTATGGTGTGCAATGCTGATGTGCCCTCTCGACTATCTGCCATGCCTATCTCTGCCCTGAAGTCTCCCTGGATGACGCCTGCCCCCTATAGGCCCTTCCAGGTGTAGTGCCAACCAAGAAGCCGTCCACTTAAGCACCCCCGTCACTCCCCTCCTTGCTCGCCTTCTTTCTACTTGTCCTACACCCCGGAGCCTTCCTTCCTGGTCCACTTCACCATAGGCGAGTGCATTGTTGCACCCCCCGACGAACGGTGGCCCTTGACTGGTCGGCTGTCGACCCGCTGACCGATTGGCTGGTCGGCACCTACCGGTCAGGAGTCGTCGCACCCCGGGTCCAGAACCCCTAATAACACATCCAACACCCCATAGCGTCCCCCAATACCCCCAACATCATGCCAAACTTGCACACCGTAAAATGAACAGCATTTTGCTCCTCCCGAAGGTATACCGGGCAGCTGCTTCCTTGGTCGATGACTTTCCAGGCCGCTCGGCCTCCCAAGCTACTGGTACCTTTCTCCTTTAGAGAGAAACATCATTGCTGGTCTGATCTCCTTCGCTACAGGTCCTGGACTCGGACTACTGGACCGGTACCACTAGACCTATGCCGACTGGGCTTCTAAAGCTCTCCCGGCTTCTGAAGGACTATCTTTTTGTCGTCTTCTGCCTACCTACCCGCTACACGTGCCTGGCCTACCCGCTACTTGAGTGTTTCCCATCTATGCTGGCCTAGCCTACCGTTACACCCCCTGCAACCCACAAAGACATGGCCACAGGTAAGTACCAGGCCCGAGGCCCTTCCAAGCATACAAGTACCCCAGCAGGTCACACACACACACCCAAGCAATCATGCTCTCAGACAAACACATGGAAAGTCAGCAAACGCGCAGATATGCGGACTTAGAAATCTCACGAGAAAGTGGGAATCGCAGCAAGTCACAATATCCAGCAGCGGCTAAACTCAGAAATCAGCAGAGTTCTCAGTCTGCGATTTTGCTGTTACAGAATGCATATGCCTACCTCCCATGCCTGGTTTTCTTCTGGGAGAGAGGTATGCGACATATGAGGATCGGATGCCATGTTGCTGAAAGTAAACTGGAGTTTGGTGATGTCATCTGGGAACTGGTAGTATGAGGTCCGTCGTCCACTTCCCGCAGTCAGACCTCAACATTGTCATCTGGCTTCTATGTGAAAGCTTGTGGTGACTTGATCTTGGACTGGTGCTGACCTCCTCCAGTTTGAGAGGAAGATCCCACCTGATGTGTTTCTTAGGGGTCGAAGGTGGCAATAGTTGGCGATGTAGTGCTGCTATCTGAAACTCTAGCATCATGTTTTTTGGATATGGCATTCATCTTCTTCTCCATCCTGTTCATGCCAGTGGCACGAAGGCCAGTGTGTGCTGACAATCTATCTCGAACGTTGGTGTTCTTGTCGTCTAGTATCTTCGCTGTACTTTCCCTGCCCTCCATCCTGAGTCGTTTTGATCTCCGCTTCAAAATCAGCTTGTCCCGTCGTAGAGGCTAGGAGTGCAGCTGCCATAGGGTTGCTCGGTGCTGATATTGCTGTATCGGTTCTACTTCTTCCTTGAAGCAGGAGCTAGCTCCTGATAGGTGTACAACTTGTCTCTTGCCTGCGACTTGTTGCCCTACCACTCAATTGCTGGGGAGCTGCTACTCACCAGTTCCTTTTCAAGCGTGAAATTCCGTTCTGCCACCTCCTGTATTTCCTTCCTGCACAGTAGGGATCTTTTTGGAAAACTCTGCAAGATGAGGTACAACGCAGGGTAGACATTTGATGGATGCCGGTGGCCAGTGCTGATGTGGCATGAGCTGAGGAGCCTCTTTTTGCCGCTTTTTATTTAGCTTTGACGTCAACCTTCCTCGTGCCGTGTGGTGCATGTTATCACTTTGCTTGAGAAACCATACAGAACGGGCATAACAGCAGACCAGCTCTGGTACCACTTTTACGACTTCGAAGAATCTCAAATACTTGCATGTGTCATCAATTGGTGTGGGCTTGGAAGCTTGTTGAAAAATCGAAATTCAACATACAAACTCGGCTACTTCAAACAACAGAGAAAGTTTTATGTAAACAGGGGCATCCAACTGCCCTGAGCACTCGACATCAATCAGAGCAGAAAATGATGTGGTAGACTGCCAGCTCAAATACTTGCATGTGTCATCACACTTGCGCAGCTGATTGAGATAAATTGGCGTGGGCTTGGAAGCTTGCTGAAAATTCGAAATCCAACATACAAACTTGGCTACTTCAAACAACAGAGAAAGTTTTATGTGAACAGGGGCACCCTACTGTCCTGAGCACTTGACATCAATCAGAGCAGAAAATGATGTGGTAGACTGCCAGAACTGCCTGGCTATGGCTGGCTCAACTCTGCCCGCCAGGAGCCTTAAAATAGCTCTGCTTCTCCTTCTACTCCAGCGAACTTGGAGAAAGAAAATTTGTCACGGCCACTCCCCAGCTTGTCAGTTTTGACGAACTGCCTCCCTGCCTAGGTGTCGCATGCCTACTAGTGTCCAGGCAGGGTGCAGGAACAAGTGATCACAAAGGTGAGGAGAAACAACAAAGCAAAGCAGCAGCCGACTGAAAGACAACAATCTGATCAGACTCGTGAATCAAGACACACATAGATCATCATCATGTGCATGTGCAAGTGCAAGGAACGAGCCCTCAAGGGGCCCTATCAGACATTACATGTTCTGGGCCAAGGCCCCAAGCAAGCCGAGTGCCCGCCCTAAGTGAAGGCGGGCCTGAATATTCGTCAAAGTCCAAAAATTCGACATTTCCATATGTGGGTATTCAGGCTCTCGCAGCACGCCAGTTGGTTGGGTAGACGCGTCAGCCTCACTAAGCTGCGTCGTACAGTTGGCCCAGGCCTTGACAGTTGCGCCTGGGCACATACACACAAAGCAGGGCCGATACATTGGAAAAGCAGTACGGCCGACGCACCCACCTGGAAGCCCTGCACAGATGCAGCAAACAGCACAAGTCCGGAGACTCAGGCCGTGCCCAACTCAAAAGGGCGCAGGACCTCAACTGTAGTCTCGGGCCTGGGTGTGCAGGGTCTGAGGCCCAACTGGAAGCTACTGGAAGCTTCCAGCCAGGCCACACACAGCATCCAGGAGGCTGCCACTTCCATAAAAGAAGTGAGGCAGCCCAGGCCAGGCATGCTGGCCAGTGCAGGCAATGCGGAAGTGCTGCTTCGCTATCGCTTGATGCTGTGCTGCTGCCAAGGGCGCTGACGGGGTGCGTAGTGGTGAAGTGGGGCGCTGCAGGGCAGCGGGGCGCAGGCGGCCATAGCCGGGCTGCTGGGCGCCAGGGGGTACAGCGGTTGATCTGGTGGTCTTCAGGGAAGGAGGCGCAGTGTGGGGTAATCAAGGTCTGATTGAGGGTGACGAGATACATACCTGGTGCATGAAGAGAGGTCGGCTATGGAGTGGACAGTCGTGTACATTGGTCTTCGAGAGTCGAAGTGAGCTTGTTGCGTGAACCAGCTGTAGGTAGGATAGTCGGGCAGAGTAGGTTGGGCGCTGGGCGCCAGACAGAGAGGAGCGACTTTGGATACTGTGTTGGTCTGGCCTACGGGCTTGAACATTTGCTCATTACGTCATGTACTCTGTGCTTGGATACAACTACCTGGACATCTGTGTGATTTTGCAACATTGGTTTTCTGTATATCGTTCACACTCATATTCCTTGCACAAGGAGGGGAGCATACATAAATGAAAGATCCCTCCTCCCTCCTTGCCTTCACACACATTAGGAGAAATACCATAGACGAGGGAGCTGAGTGAAAGGAGATGTGGTATGGAAAGGAGGTCAGCAACCGCAATGTATCAACCGAATAATAATTAGTGTCTCTCAAATCCCAGCAGCACTCACAATGGTAAGTCGTAACCTGGGGCCACAGCCTCCCCGCATAGTAGCCAAGTCTCTGCTCTCTCTCTCTCTCTCTCTCTCTCTCTCTCTCTCTCTCTCTCTCTCTCTCTCTCTCTCTCTCTGTGTCTCTCTCTCTCAAGTAGGATGACAGGAGGCGGATATCGGGGTTGGTGAGAAGACAAAATGAAGAAGAAAAAGAAGAAAACGAAGAATAATCTCTCCTTTCACCGCTGAGAGATGACGTCTTGAGCTATGCAGGTCACAGAATGAAGGCCGGCCATAGGCCAGAACCAGTCCCAAGCTATGGCGCCAAGGTGAGCACTCTCTGATTCTCCTCCTACCGCCTCTAGCAATAAACTGATCGGAGCGCTACTCTCCTCATCGCTGCTCTGCAGTGACCTGTAGTTGAATCGTGGTAGTAAAATTGCCTACCACAATTAAGTCCTGACCAGGCTACATACTGGTGGGCCGTCTAGAAGTGTCTTCTACCTTTATCCAGGGCTGTCCAACAATCGATGGTTGTGCAGGCAGGCCGAAATCCTGGTGCAGTGTGCTGGGCACTGCTGGCCTTAAAACCGGCCTCCCTGGGTCCCTGCTGGCGGTCTAGGCCTCCCCGCCGATGCAGCAAGGATGTCCAAGCGACAGGGGCTGGAGCAGTACCACTGAAAGTTTGCTGACTTGAAAAACAGCCGCTGGGCCTGAAAACAGCCAATGTGGGGGTGCGGTACCTCCATTGGTCTGAACAGGCACCTGGGCACCTGGGCCTGTTCAGACAAAACAGAGTCGGAATTGTCTTAATCCCAGACCAGCAAAAACCTGAAATAGACAAAATACTCAGAAAAATGCGGAAGTCGGAATAACAATCACAAAAAGAAGTTCATTGCAAACTAACAGAACACAAACAGACGACAAAACCTGCCTACCTTTGTGGGGCCGTATCCGGTGCAAAAAAACGTTTCTTTGGCCCATTAAGGCTACCCGAAAGTGGGTTGCATGGCCTGAGAGCCCCCCAAGTACATTGTGAACCCCTAGGGCCTGTATGGGGTCTTCCCCCGAACATAACGCACCCTAAAAATGAATGTATACAAGCTATATTTCCGGCCAGATACAGCCAAAATGAGGGTGCGTTGTGTTTGGGGGAAGACGGTAGGCCTACATCATCCACCTAGTAGAAGAGCCCAGGGCTGGAAGGGCATACTGTTACAAACTTACGCAACAGAGATTCTACAAGAAGGTCCTAGGCTCAGAACTACCGAGCTTCACGGCAGCACACAAAACAGCAAACGGTTATACTTACCTTGTATAACGTTCCAAGTCCGAGCCCTTCGAAGAGCAAAAACAACGAACAAGAGTTCAACGACGACTTGGTTGCAGCTCATGGGTCGAAATCCTGCTTAGTGTACACGTGTTCATGTCATGCGAGTTCAGACATGTCAGACGACATGAGTCTCGAAACTCTTAAGGCTGCACAGCTACACGTGGGTGCCAGAACTGGAAGAGCTGGTATTGAATGTGAGGGAGCAGTGATGGAGGCAAAGTTTGGGGGTTTAGGGGTTCCTTACACTGTATGATGCTGTATCTGTTGGTGACACATTGGTAAGCAGGCTCGTTAGTGCCAGCTTTTCTCTTCTGGATGTCGTTGACTGCTGCAATGGAACACAACAACAACTCAGCGGCCTATGTCTGGGGTCTTGATGGCCGTTTCTTGTGGTCCATACAGCTGTAACGACCCCTTAACCTTGTACTTGGGGAACGGCTGTGGCCAGTCCAGCCTGGTCTTTATCTGCTGTGAATTGTTGTCGTCAGGAACCAAGAGGAGCTGAAGGAGAGTGATAATGAAGGAGGGGTTTGATTCCTTGATCATATGTGTTGAAGGTGAAGAGAGAGATTAATGAAGGGGTAAAAGCTAGAGCGCTGTTTGCCAGAATGATAACTGGTGGCTTAATCGTATGCGTTGAAGGTGGTGAAGAAGGCGAAGGAGGAGGAAGAGGAGGAAGAGGAGGAAGATGAGACAAGGGATGCAAAATGAATGTGAAGCAGAGGAGGTAGCAGGATGAGATAGTGGGTGCAACAGTGGCAGCAAAAGGTAGAGGAAGAAAAGGTAAAGAACTAAAGTGAGATGGGGAATGGTATATACTATATACTATATATTTACTTTGTATTAAAAGTGTGTTTTGTGATGATTTCCTCTGCTCATGGACAAGGAAACGATTCCACCCCCACCCAGTATTGTTATTTATTGTCACTACCTCCCTATGTCAGGATTGGGTAATTTATGCGCCTGCTACCTTCCTTGGAAACGATTTTATTAACACTTGTGTGATTTTACCGGTGCTACCTTTGAACTGGACAGGGCTTCAGATCCCAGAGTACACCGACACTTATACACCTGAGTATCAGAAGAAGCATGATGAGCTGGTGCGCATTCGTTCACCGTTTCCCCCATGAACCATGAATGAGTGGGATACTTCTGTTATTGCAAACAGTTTGTGTCGTCAAGAGGCATGTTTACGTGGCATTCAGTCATTGTTTCATATGCGATACTGATGCAATCATGGGGCTGTTACTTGGGTGTAGACATGTGGGGTTGTTTCTGAAGTAGATGAGCTTTCCCGCCTTGGACCATACTTGCAGTCAAATTCCTCACCAAGTTGTCATTGTTGTTGAGGGGGAAAGTGGCAGGGCAGGGGTGCATAAAGCAGGTTCATGTAGCAGGGGCTCAGTTGTATCGGTGTCCATGAGTTGGAAGGTTGGTGAGTTAGGAGGGAGTGACTTTTTTGAAGGCAATGCAGGACTGCAGAGCTGCAGCCTTGCCAGGCCTATTCTGGCGGGCCGTGAACTCTGCCAACCTACAGGGCTGCTGTGGGTGTTGTAGGGTGGGCATGGTTGCGGGTTTTGCAGAGCTGCATGCCTGACAGCGGTGTCCTGAAGGTAGACTGTAGATTCTCCAGTGATTGCAGGGCTGCCACGGGTGCAGGCTTTGCACGGTTGTCGACTGCAGCCCTTTCAAGTCTGAAGCAGGGTTTGTTTTACTCTGTTTCGATGGAGATCAGCTCTGCTGAGCAAGCAGACTGTGTTTTAGCTTCAAGCAGTTGTTGACAGGATAAGGGTTTCTTCCTCCTCAATGCGTGAAGGGGCTGAGCAGGGTTTGTAAGTGTTTATTTGGAATGCGTTTTGCGGGTTTTCTGAGTTCCCTAGTCAATGTTTCTTGTCTTATGACTCACAAATGTCTGTCTTTGCATTGCAGATGAAGGCGGCGGAGGCAGAGGAGAAGAAGTCAAAGTCGCTAGTGGCGATGTTGACTGTTGAACTTGCTAAGATCAGAGAGCAGAAGGTGAGCCGCTTCTTTTTCTCTTTTGCGTTTGGCGGAGGGGAAACACGGTAGTCCTGTTGCCAATAGCGAACCAACCGTAGTGTGTACGCGTGTGGCGTTGTGCAGTGTTCTGTGTGTTATGTAGACTGCCAAAAAATTCTGCAGTTCACCAAAAATGGAAACACCTACCTTACTCCTGGGTGGTCTCCTGCCGCGGGTTCAACCCAGGCATGTAAAGATCCTGGGTCTTTTGTTTGTTTATTTATGTTTCCCCAGAGGGGCAGTGCCGCAGACAAAACGTGGGTCCAGGCCAAACTGGCCTGTTACTAACCGCTGGGGCTAACAATTCCAGCTGGTTCGAACAGGCCGAAGACCTCTAAGGGCGCATGCCGGATCCGTGGTTGCCGCAGAAGTGTGTTCGAGTGGCAAGAGAAGACCAGGCTACTGAGATGCACGGTACCAAGGTAGAAGTGGACTTGCGGTCAGGGCACGTAACCACCAGTACCCCGCCCAGGCTATTTTTTTCATCTCCCTCAATTCAGAGAAGACCTGGGCAGGCCTGGTAGAGGCTCGGTAGAGCCTCGGCACACGGGAGTGTGGTCAAGTGGCCAGAGAAGACAACACCAGGACCAAAGAGAATGTAGGAGAAACATAAAAATAGAAGGTTCTGGAAAGGAAAAATAAAACAAACTGCCTCTCAGAACAGCGTGGACGGCGGGCGTCAACTTCTGAAACGAAGAATGGCCTCGCTGCACTACTGTTCATAGTGGAAAAATGAGAATGAATCTCATGCTATATCATGTTATGGTACAGGAAAGATGAGCATGGCCTTGCACAAGCATGCCACACATCAATGCAGCAATGACCCAAATCAGACTGCGCCTGTTGCAAGGACGCAATCGACGAGCAATCTGTGTCACAGGTGGGAACGGTCACTCAGAATCTACGGATCGAGTACCAGTCCAACTGGACCTGGGTACTCGAGAGTATTTAGGATGACCCCACCACGAAACAAGATATCTTAGACAAATTTTCCAAGGATAGAGTGGGCTTCATAGAAGGACTTAGACCAAAGCTAGTATGGAAACTCGCTGACGGACCCATGGAAACCGCCCTGGGACCAGCCCCTACACAAGAGTCTAGCATTAGCCTAAGCCCCTACTGAGATGCACGGTACCAAGGTAGAAGTGGATTTGCGGTCAGGGCTTAGACCATTTAGGGTTTTGCCAACGAAGACTCGAGAAGGAGAAACAGACACATTGCGTTGAGCCAAGTAGACTAGAAACCGGAGACACAGCCTCACTTACACTAGAGCGTCAAGGACAGCCGACAGATCGATTAGCTGAGAGGAGTAGGGGGGGCACACAGGAAGCAGGAGTGTCAATGTAGCCAAAGGCTCGGTCCTACTGTGCGTGGTCAAGAGAGAGTAGGGGGGGCACACAGGAAGCAGGAGTGTCAATGCAGCCAAAGGCTCGGTCCTACTGTGCGTGGTCAAGAGAGAGTAGGGGGGGCACACAGGAAGCAGGAGTGTCAATGTAGCTAAAGGCTCAATCTCCTACTGTGCGTGGTCAAGAGAGAAAACGAAACTGTCTAATGCTGCCAAGATAACCCCGGGTGGAATTGTGACGTCCCCGGCCTCAATTTTCTATAAGTTAATAAACATGTCATTTTTTGTGGGGAAAAAAAAACGAGTTAAAAAAAACTGGAAAAAAGAAGAAAAGAAAGGTACGGTGGCATAATTATTGATTTGTCTTTTGTGCATGTGGTGAGTGGTGAGCTAGGTACCTACAATGAACTGGGGCCTTGCTGCACTGCTGTCCAACTGTTCAAAACGAGAATGAATCTTCTGCTAGTATGTGGAATGATGCAGAGACGATTTAGCCCTACTGGCCCTGCGCAAGGATGACACCCAGGAATCCAGAAATGGTCCCAAGAAAACAAAAAAGATGTGTCCTTTGGGACATCCGGTCAAATTGCAATGGTGCAGGGTTCCCTGTAATACTGTAATGATAATGAAAAAAGGCCTGAAAGGCTTCCCTGTCAGATTTGACAGGTGATTGCATTGGTTGGGTTAAAAGGAATTAGTACTGAATTACCCTTAAAAAAAGAAAAATGAAATGATACAGAGAAGATTAACCCTGCGCAAGGATGCCACACATAAATGGAGTAATTCCACTTCTGAAGGAGGTGGTGAAATGCTGAAAGCGTTGTTTTAACTCCATTTCTGAAGATGGAAAGAGATAAATGGCGACTTCATTTCTTTTGTCGTTTCGCCTTTCCCGCGATGTATTACAGCCCTTTGTGGTATAAAGGGGTTGTGCGAGACTCTTGTTAAAATCCTCCCTCTGTGAAAGGACGTTTGTAAAGATGCACTCTCTTGGGTACGTGTTTTGCGGTCGATCTGTGTGGCGTTCCGCGTGAGTCAGTGTCGTCTTATGTCTGTCGTGAACTCTCTGTGACAAAGGGCATGACGGGCCTGTTATGACATTTCGTTGATCAGCTTCTCTCTTTCCCTGCGGCAATGATCTCTACAACAAACACAGGCTACTACTCATCGTTGGAAGGTGTTCAGTATCAATAGCGTGCCATCGTCAAAAAAAAAAGAAAAGAAAAAAAAAGGAATGTTCCGCACAAAAGAAAAAGGAAGACGCAGCACCATGCTTTTTGTCTTTTGTGCATGTGGTGGGTGAGTGCTGAAGTGAGACCCCTCCTGGCAGTCACAGCCGCCCATAGGGCGGCGGGGGCGGCGGGGTGAAGACAGAGTGAAAATCAAAACAAAACAGGCATCGCAGAAGTAGCGGTCGCCTGCATTGCAGGACCAGCCCGCGCTGTATCTCTACTTTTCACCAGTGCATACACCTGAAACAAAGAGAGGTCCGGTAGCACCGTGTTGATGGGTGTTGCAGATTTGAAAGCGCCTTTTGCAACTTGAAGGCGGGTGTCCTAGTATTGTATGTGCATGCTTTTCAAACATGAGCGGAACTCCAACGCGGCCTACACTTCAGTAGCGCAACAGCCGTGTGTTTTTTCAGGGGTTGAACTTTGAAGTCAGAGGGTGTATTTATCATCGAGTCCATCTGCGCAGAAGTTTTTCGTTGTCATTTTTTTTCTGTAAGCAGTGGGCCGGCCGCCTCCAGGCGTCACCAGATCATCTCATTCATCTGTGCAGGTGGAGGCCGTGGTGAGATCATGTTTGTTTGTAATAAAAATTGAGGCTACCAGGGACCACTTGCCGGGCTGGGCCAAAAAAAAAAAAACAATTAAAAATAAAATAAAATTGTGAAGTTTTATTTTGTATTTTAAATCTGGTAAAGAATCTTGATGCGACCTTGAGGCAAAAGTTGTTCAGTTTATTTTTCCTGCATAACACAGTTTCTTTTTTTTTTTTTTTYTTTTTTTTTTGGCTGGGACCTTCTTTGGCTGTTGCACGGCTGGGTTGTCCGGGCAAACAAGGTGACCTGGGCGGCTCGGCTGGTAGCCTAGATTATGGAAAAATGTATTTCGTTCTAAATTGCGAGCCCACTCATAATAATTTGTTGTGTGTGACCTTTATGACTTCTGTTCAGGAATCGTTGAGGACAATGACAGTGGACGAGTACTTCGCCAAAAACCCGGACGTCAAGAAGAAGATTGACGACGAAATTGCAGCAAATGACTGGAGTATGTGATTTCATGGCCTGTTTGGCCTGTCAGGCCATATAGGGGTATGCGAGGCTCGACTTCTCTACTTCAGCTTTGTACAACGTTGCCACTTTCTGTATCTGTAGCTTGCCCCTGCCCCTCCTCCCTCTCAAGAGAGTAGAGAAAATGCCTCAACGAGGTGGTGTAATTGCACATTCAAGTTTCAGGGTTGTACTGCATCGATGTAGGAAATGGAGGGGGGGTGATCCGGGGGGATCGCTCTTGTGGGAACGGTGAGCATGCTCATCAAGCCCATCCTCTGGCCTCACAGATCTGAGACAGGTGGTCGGGGATGTGCTGTCATTTGTATGCCGATCGCATAATGAAATGATGCATCGGCTGACAATCGTCCATGGAATCTTGCTATTCTTTCTTCATTATACCTCACTTTCTATGACCATGGTGTTGTGAAAGAGGTAGGTGCAATCACCAGAGACGAGTTACATCTATGTTACTTCCTTGTCACTTGCCTGATATGTCTGTCCTTTATACTCCTTCACAATATATCTTGCTCCCTTGGAGATGATAGAGGCTTTGGGGCTGTGCTTTGTCCCTGGTGTTCCTGCCCAAAAAATGCGTTTGCAATTCCATTGAGTCAGTTGAAATGCTGGGAAATAGGGGATGTGTCCACACTTCACAGAGTCCAGAATCCAGTGATTTGTTTTTCATTAATGTCTGCAAAGATGTAGCAACCTGCGAGGCAACACTATAATGTATATGTAAAATGTTCAGCCTCCTGATGAGTCGGTGAAATTCTGACAAAACAGTTTGTCGCAGCCCCTCGTTTGTTGTCCTCTTCTCCCTCTCTGCCTATGGCTTACCTGGCAGCTCTGTTTGACTATGTATACATGTAGGGTTCAGCCTCCTGAAGAGTCAGAGAAACTCAGACGAAACAGTTTGTCACAGCCCCTGTTTGTTGTCCTCTTCTCCCTCTCTGCCTACGGTCTACCGGGCAGCTCTGTTTGACTATATACATATGTATCATCAAACAGAGCTATATATATAAACTCCGACGAAACAGTTTGTCACAGCCCCTTGTTTGTTGTCCTCTTCTCCCTCTCGGCCTGCGGTTTACCAGGAAGCTCTGTTTGACAATATATGTCTAGTGCTAGCGGCGTGTCTGGAGTGTATTTTTTGGCTGTGACAGACCTTTCTTTGTTTCATGGGTGTTTTGCTGGCTTGTGATGGGGTGTGAACCGACAGTCTGTAGAGTTTTCCATCTGGTGTGGGTGAGTGATAGTCTGCTTTGATTTTCGTCACATGAGGGCAGTTAATCAGTTAGGGGATTGTGCAGACTGTTGAGGGTTCAGCCTCCTGACGAGTCGGTGAAACTCCGACGAAACAGTTTGTCACAGCCCCTCGTTTGTTGTCCTCTTCTCCCTTCTCCCTCTCTGCCTACGGTTTACCGGGCAGCTCTGTTTGACGATATATACAGGGCAGCTGGCATTCGGGTCTGTCTGAATTGCTGAAATCGAACGGCCAAACTCGGCCCACCTCCCTGGGACGTTTGACCGAACGTGAACTTTTTCGTTTTTTTTTTTTTTTAAGTCTTTCCTTTGTGGAGGGGGCAGATGGTATGCAGAGGTCGAGTTCTACCAATATACATATTTAAGGGGGAAAGAAACAAATTGTTTTTTTTTTTTTTGGGGGGGGGGGTGTGAGTTGCCTGCGGAATGGCTGGGCTAACCCGGGACGATGTGTGTGTGTGTGTAGCCACTCAATCAATCAGTAGAAAAGTTAGAAAACAAACACGCTGCCTCGCGCGTGCGCGCGCGCGTGTGTGTGTGTGTGTGTGTGTGTGTGTGTGTGCGTGTGCGTGGGGAGGTTCCAAACATTTTTAACCCCCCTATCTTCTACGGATTTCCACTTTTTTTTTTGCTCAACAGAATATAACGAAAATTTATAGGTGGGTGCTTTAGGTGGTGCTTTATCTTATGGTTTTTGGATGGGGCCTGAACCCCCGAATGTCCGGGGGCAGGTGTCCGACCCACCCCCAAATGTTCAGGCCGGCAATTGCAGCTCCTCAACTCAAGATCTCTTGCAACCCGAACACCGATTGGATTATTGTGCTATTCGAGAGTAGTGTGCTCCATTGGTGAGTATAGCCGCCAGGCCAGTATGCAGGGGTGGCCTCTTACCATTGGCAATGGCAGCTCCTCCACTCAATGTCTCTTGCGACCCAGGACACTGATTGGCCTATTGTATTATTTGAGAGTAGCGCTCCAGCGGTGAGTATTAACTACCTTGTGAAGTTTGTCTCTTTCTTCTGTTCTGTTCTTTGCCTCGCGACTTCCCTCTCCTCCACCCTTCTCCCTCCCCCGCCCCTCGCTTCCTGTAGAACTCCACGCTCTACCCTTTTCTTCCTCCCTCCTCACGAGTACTACTAGTAAATGCATGCAAATGAGCATTCATTAAGAGAACCGACAAAATATAAGCTGAAGAAACATGAATAGGAGTATACCATCCCGTTATACTCTGCCCCTGTTCATAACGTGCAAGTGGGCCGTAAGACACCCAGGGATGTGGGTAGCTGGCGCTCAACCATGATGATGTGGCCAGCCTTGTTCATGAGAGGAACAGTAACGAGGGAGCTGCAATAACAAATAGAAGGGGTACGCATAAGGGACACTGATCCCGGTTCTCAGCATGGTCTGCTTCTCCAGGAGAAAGAAAGTAAAAAAAGGGGTACGCACCGAACTGGTGGTGAGCGCGTCCGAACAGCGCACTGACTGGCCTGAGGAGCACGACATCGCCAGACGACCATCAGCGTGGACCATCACCACGGTCCCACAAGTTGTTAACGGGGACCCCCACTTTCAGCTCCCGAGTAACAGGCTGCAAACTGAAATTAGGGTTTGGGGGCAAATTTTATGTTTTCAAGTTTTTATTTTTTGCCTGTTTTTGTTCTGGTTTAAGGTTGCCGTGTGCCAAATTTGGTATCATTTGGGGCATTGGAATTCCCTTTGCTGAGATTTCTGAAATTTCTCTTGATTGCTGAAATTGGAATGTTGGCGTAATGTCCTGGAAAGTGCACTTTTGCCTTGCTGTTTAATAGGTTTCCCTAGTTTTTTTTTTTTTTTTTTTTTTTTCCAAGTAGTCAGCATGATCTCCACTCTATGAATCGGTGGCAAGTTTGGTTAAAACGACCTTTGGGTTTTGTTATAAATGGCATGAGAAGTCTGAAAATTGAGGCCTCCGTTAATGGCATGAGTTGTCCGAACAGTGCACTGACTGGCCCGAGGAGCACGACAGCGCCAGATGACCATCAGCGTGGACCACCGCTACGGTCCACGCTGATGTTTGCCATTGACGACCTTGGGTGAGCAGGATGACCGGCACCCTCGCGGGGGAATCCTGCCCCGCCATTACAGCCCCAGCCGACTGTGGTGGGTCGGGAAGACCAACGACTCCCCCGCAACTGTTGTTGAACTTCCTAAGGGTGGTTTGTCACCACCATCCAACGACTCCCCGCAACTGGTGTCAAACTTCCCAGGGGTGATTCGTCACCACCATCACATCCCACCACCATCATCGCCAAATTTGCCAGGGGCATCTTGCCAGAGCTGTTATCGAATAGTGCATCGCGCCGCCATCAGAACTACTTGGGGCTCCAATCAAGTCCGTCGTTGAAGCTGCACATCGCGTCGCCAGGGGTATTTGACAGCATGCCATCAGCAATAACCCGTAGCTGCCAACACCCAATATCACGTTGCCACGGACTATTTGCCAGCACATCAGCGCACACCATACCACCACCACCAAAGTCACACAACGTGTCAGTGCCACAGCCGAAGTTGCACACCACACTACCAAAGTCACATAACAACCGCACACCACACTGCTGCTGTCGAAACCACGCAACGTGCCAGGACCGTAGCTGAAGTTGCACAGTGCGCCAGCAAAGTTCCATTACATGCTATTGTCATAACCGTCGCTGAAGCATGCCAATGTTGCTAAAGGACGACGTATTTTTGTCATGCTCGAGGTGGGTGCATGGTACACCGAGGGCAAGAATTCCGCAAACTGCATCCCATTTTCACTTCCTGTCGAGCAGGACTTTGAGACACGCCATTGACATCGTTAGACCAGGACAACTCGCAGAAGCCGCTGGGAACAGTCAGCCATCGCCTTTGTTATGGCTACTGAGGAAGGGCACGAGAACCTGTCATAGCCATTCGGAATAACCTGCTGGCGCGAGCACTGGACCTATCCCCAGAAAACACATCAGACATAAACCATGGCTGCGGCAGCCATGGAGGGGTCAAACATGGATCTGGATGCATCATACGCCGGGGCGCTAAGTAAGCATCGAGCAAGCGGCGGCCAACCCAGGAGTGAGGCAAACATCGTCCAAGCACAGCAAGCAGGAACCTGGTCACAGGGGACTCGCCAGAACCAGACCTGGATCCGAGCGGCGGCCAACCCAGGAGTGGGGCAAACATCGGCCAAGCACAGCAAGCAGGAACCTGGTCACAGGGGACTCACCAGAACCAGACCTGGATTCGAGCGGCGGCCAACCCAGTAGCGGGGCAAACATCGGCCAACCACAGCAAGCAGGAACCAGGTCGCAGGGGACTCACCAGAACCAACCCCGTCACAAGCTAGGGCAGAGAGCACTGGACTTTTTGGTCAAAAGAGCTCGCATCAAGTTGGAATTGAGAGTCGTCAAAGAAAAGCTGCATACGGGCGAGGGAGACGAAACACAGGTGCCACTGGACGTTTGGGAATACCCAGAAGACGATCCGGAGGGGCTTAACGCACTCTACGAGAAGCACACAGCTCTGTTCAACTTCTCACATAAGAGCAAGAAGCTGTTACTTGATGACAAGCGGGCATGGGTGCTGGATAGGTTGAAAGCTCTCCAAAGCATACTGCGGACGGAGCCCGATATCTCCATCCAGGAGCAAGGAAGGAACAGGGTGATGATCCTGTGTGTTGAGGAAAGCCACGCCTGACACTTGAAATCACATGACTCCCTGAGCTGGAAGGGATCGGTGATTAGTGGACTCCCTGAGCTGCAAGGGATCGGTGGTCACTATTCGCCTGTGGAAGCCGCGTAGAGCTCTGCAGCGGGGGCGACACGACATTGCCAGAATATGGTGTGTGGCCACTTCTGGGTGTAGTTCGACAATCAATCAGATGGGTTCACACAGCATGATCCAAAAATGGCTGGAGTCTGAATTCCTGACAGCCTGGCTGGAGGCAGGCCTGACTTCCTCGCACCAAACCACGATTCCCGCATCCTTGGTGTACCTTCGGGAGAGCCACCCTCCTCCTCGGATGTGCGGCTTTTCCGTAAAAACTGGGAATGCGCTATGGTGCTCATCTCAACCACGACCAATCCGGCGTGTTTTCGCTGCAGAGGAAGGGGGTACTTGAGGAACGACCCCAGCTGCCAAGCGAACCATGCAGCAGGATGGAGGCAAAGCGGTCAGCCAGTCGTAGCTAGTAGAGTACCAGGGCAAGGCCGGAATATGGTATGTTGACCTCCCTATACAGGGGGGGGTGGATTTTTTATGGCAATCTTCAAACCCCCCGTTGGGTTCGGACATTGCCCGGCAACCCCACGGTCAAACCAGAGATCTATCCCCCCTGCAATAGCAGGTGGAGACAAACAGGAGTGAAAAGAAAGGAAGAGAAGGCAGTGGGATACCTAGTGAAGGCCGTCTTGCAAACTACAGATGATAGAGGAATTAGCCAAGATTGGTGAACTGGCAGAAAAAGCATTCTACAGCCTCATGGGGACGGAGAAGGCAAAGAGAAGGAAGAGAGGGGCGCGATGGGATGAAGGATATGTCGGCTATGCCCAAGAAGGCCAAGGAAGGACAAGGTGTATCCAAGAAAACAGACCAAGGAAGCCAGATGGATGTTAAGCAGTAGCAATCATCACCAGAGGTGCCCGAGAGGATAGCCCCGGGGGAAGAGGAAGAGTTGGAGAGAGAAGAAGACAGGGTGCAGCTGGAGAAAGCAGTCGCAGACTTGGAGCAGGTCTGTGAGCTGGAGTTCCAGCTAAACAAGATACATTTGTAGGCTTTCGTCTTTGAAGGCTCCAAGCAAGTACCGATGTGATGAAAGCGCTGAAAGTCGGTCTGCATGAGTATCTTGCTAAGTTCATAGCAACCATGACATCAGCATGCAACTGGTCTTTAAGTGCTGTCATTCTCTCTTATTTTCGGCAGAGGCCTTACAGCGATTCTTTCAAGATGTTGTACCAGGCACGTACTGAGGCTGCCTCGTGGGATGCCTACGCATCTTTTCAGTGGCGACAGCTGCAGTTTGCCACAGTAGCAGTTGATAAACCTCCCAGAACCTGACAATGTGCTGCAGATGTTGGTATGCGCACAAGTTATCACAAGTTATTACTCAGCAAGATGTGCAATGTCTCTTCCTCGCGGCAATAAGGTCATGCACATGCATCATGTTGCTTGCACCACACAATTACGGGGCATCGTTAGGTTAGCGTTGGTATTTGAATTACATCAGCGGCCTGCACCACACAAATGCATTCGTGTGTTTGATGCACGAGGACAATCCCAAAATTTCTTGGTAGAGGCAACTTTGTTGCACTTAAAGGATCGCCTGTATTAAGGGTCTTTGTTTTACCTGATCAGTATGATTCTCCTGTTAACAAAGAAAATCATATTTAAAAATTAAAACACAGGCCGCGTTGGCGGTGATTTCACAACGGCCTGTGGAGTAGTGGAAGTTTTCGAAGTCGAATTGGGTGTAACTAATTTGAGCTTATGTATCCTTTTAGGAAACCTAACTCTAAATTGTCTAAAAGCTTATTCATCCTTTTATGAAACTTAACTCTAAATTGTCTATACCACGCTGTGTGTTCCTATTTGTGTTTCCAACTCTACGGCGGCCTTCGTCGGCTCTCGCAAGAGTCGAGCCCCCTGGGATAAGGTAAGTTGTTGTCTTAGACATGTTCTGAACAATGTCGTAAGTTAAAAAAAAAAAAAAAAAAAAAGGCTGCGGCTTGGACATTCACTGTGTTTGATGCATATCGGTTCGGTCAGATGGTTCACTCCACATTCCTGTGTTTAGGCAATCCCTGTCATATGTTGTCCCAGTGTTTTCTCCAATGCCCTAGCTGGTCCGCCCGCAATGCGCTCACGAGGTTCAAGCATATATGTAACAATACCGCTGACACGAAAGCTCTGCAACAATACCGCCTGCGGATACCAACATATGTCTGTGTAGGATCCTCAGAGACTATATGTGAAGAGTCCGAACAAAAAACAGAGTCAATTCACATTCTGTACTATGATATCAATCAACACTGATCATTTACAGTTTTTTGTTGAAATGATTTATGAATTCGTTCTAAACTTAGTCAATGAACAAATAAGTGGTGTACCAGCAGTTAAACAACGATTTTTTCCTTTCATCTTTGTCGCTTGACATCAGGGCTCTGTAACAATACCGCCGACATCAGAGGATGGTGACTATTCCATGCCATTGTGTCTCCAATTGGTTACAGTTTGGTTAATATGCACAAAGCATAATCTCTGCTCCAAAGACTATAAAGGGATGGTTATTGCAAGCCTCTGCCGCGAAAACTGCAACCCGTTGTCTTGCACCAATGCCCTTGACGGTTTGACCCCCAAATCGGTTGTCGGATTTGCCATCGTGGCCTTGACACGCCATGCTTAGATAGCTGCGAACGTCAGCCCGCTTTCCTGTTGGCATGTCAGCAACGCGACATGCGTGGTCAATGTTTCCGACTTTCTAGGAAGCCGTAATCGAAAGTATTAACTATGGGTATGAACTCGTGGGCTATCGCCGATCCCATCACCAACGAACCCTTGGAAGCTCGACCTTCCACCATTACTGATGGGGTAAAGACTATGCCTTCACCATATTCGCTACAGTCACATGTAAGAACTTAGGTACGAGCCGTAGGAATGACGTGTGCAAGAAAGGCAAGAGTCAGACACATCATTCTGGTCACAACAGATTCTTTCCTAGCATGTCTCACACACAGCGTTGGGCGTACACCTGCTGCAACTGCAGTCGGATACCCTTCATCCTCGTCAGTCAAACAACAGATGCAGCACCCTTAGGTGGCTATCACATGAACCAGCTACAGCACGTACAGTGTGCTGTGAAGTTGTCACCACCAATGCGAGCTTTGTAAACCGAATCTTGCAACAGCTTCACAGGCTTACTGTGGATCAACCCTCGTCAGTTTATCGTCAGCGCCTGCTCATAGAGAGGGAGTAATCACTGCGGAAACCGAGGAAGCTTGGTCAATGCTGCTCGGTGACGACCCACCTGAGATTCGGCTAGTATCTGATGCACTTGCTTTGCGTCGTGAGGATCAAATAGGCATAGCACATGCAAGTCCTCTTTTCATACATATGATAACACTCAACATTGCACTCATGTATGGCACCCTCGCATGTCATGTCCAATTTGTAGAAAGCGGTTGGAAGACGGAAATGCTTATACAATTGCAGTCGGCATGCGTCTTATGGGCACTCTTGCGTTTTCTTTTATTCACGTCGTCCTGTCACTCAACTCACTCACTCAAAGACTTTTTTTTTTTTTAACACTCCTCCACCAGTGTCAGTGGTGCTGATAAAAGCAGACACCACTAGCACCTGGGGAGAGGCTCCATCTATTGGTGGGGAGCATCACCTGCTGGAAAGCGGGTCCAGCGTCCCCGGCAGTACGAGTTAGTAGAATAGAGAGCCGTATGGTAAGTGCTATCTCGTATGGTACGGAGAGGACTCGAGTACCGTCGGCAAAGCATAGCCTGTGGCAGCTCTCTACACCATGCCATTCGGTGCAGCAACTGCCATTGTGAGAATTGGATGCGGTGCTTCGAAAGTGGTCCTGGTGACCAGTTGTGCCATTCTTCAGCCAACCGAAACACTGACTGGCCTCTTGTGCCATTCTAAAAATACTCTGCTCCAGCGGAGAACCCTGTGAAGTTTGTCTTCCCTCTGCTCTTTGCCCGTCCCTTCTTCCTCGTAGCCCACTGGCTAGTAAATGCTTGCGAAAGGGAAATCATTAAGAGAACAGACAAAATATAAGTTGAAGACCTGAAGGAAATGCCTCCCCCTTTACCACCTTTCGTAATGAGCAAGTGGGCCGTAATGGCACATGGGAATGTGGATAGCTGGCGTTCAACCACAATGACGTGTGTGCGTGTGCGTGTGTTGTTGCTGATTTTCACCACAACATCCCCTGTTCCACGATGATGTGAAGATTCTCTAAGTAAACACCCGACACGGAGTAATTCTCCGAGACAATGGAATGCACGCTCTAATTATCTATGATGATCTAAGTAAACAATCAGTGGCATATCGACAAATGTCGCTATTGTTACGTCGACTACCAGGTCGAGAAGCTTTCCCAGGAGATGTGTTAGATGGAGCCGATGAGACGAGTTGTTCCAACAACGAAACAGTTTTGTCTCTATAGCAAGCAACACGGAGCAGATTAGAGTGCTTGTAACCCTTTCTTGACTATCTTTACTTTAATTTTGTTTGGGATACCCCTTTTGTTTGTCATCTCATCTCCATTTGTACTGTGCTTCTCGCGTGCAAGGCACACCAACGGCCTTTGTACTGTGCATCTCACGCGCGAGGCACACCAACCCCCTTTTTAGTGTTGCTTCTCACGTGCAAGGCACACCAATGCCGCACGCGCCTCTTATGAAAGTAGGAAGAGGGAACATGACAACACACACAGGCCAACTGTGGCAGACAACGAACCTGATGGTTGTAGGGGCGAACAGTCTACATCGTCCCATTTCGGTTGATGTGGAGCGCATGCCTTTACAAACTGAAGAGCAACTGCAGGCCAACACGGTAGGTGACCGACAACGGAGGACTCTAAATAGTTGAGCTGAGTGCAGGTTTATTGTGTGTCGTCCCTATCCCCACTGCTGGCGCCCCTCCGCATTTGCGTCCCCCATCATCATTGCCACTACCACTCTCTTCAGAAGCACAGTCCACCACATCACCCTCCATCCCCCACTCCCTCTTTTGTTGTCCTCCACTTCTTCTTCCTCCCTCACTTCTTCCTCTTTGTCATTGACGTCGTCATCCTCATTCCCTTCATCATTCTTGCAGTCACGGCCAGATCAGGCATTGCAGATGCCTCGTTGATGCTAACTGCATCATCTCCAACGCCACCTCCCGCACGGAGGTCGTCTGTCCTTAAACAATATGATCTCTACGCCCTGCGAGGAGGGCAGCCATGCTGGCAACCATATGGAAGGAAATCGTCGCTCCCAACACACGCAAGCTTCAAACAGTGCTCAAGGATTCTGTCCACTGTCCACTATGTGGCGATGATTTTACGGTGCTCAAGGATTCTGTGAGCACCCGGGACTATTTGCGGCCACCTCTTCAGCATTTGCAAGCAATGACCCACCTTCTAATGCTTGACTGATCCCTTGAGAGTTAGTGGACAATAGTCTGCTCTGGCTTTGTACAGTGGGAAGCCTATTGTCTCCCCCAGCTCCCTGTTTTCCCACGTCTCTTCCATTTCCCACGTAGTGCTACTCTCTCCCACAATGCGGATGTTATTCGCTTAGCCCTCTGTTTTGTATCATAGGTACCCGGGTTGGATGAATATGTATAAGCATCACTAAGAGAACAGAGAGCAAACTACAAACATTGAACAGGACAGTCCTTTTCTCTTTACTCAGCCTCCCTACCATGTGCAAGTGGGTTGTGATGCTGCACGGTAATTGAACACCTGTGTAACAGCATGTTCATTGAACCCGAGTGCTGCGCTCAGTAATGGAGTGGTGCTCAAACACGCTCAATGCGTGCGGTTGAGCTCTTTGAGCGCCCCTATGACAAATGAAAATGGCCCACCTCTTTTGGAAAAAAAAAGTTGGCAAACAAGGAAAAGGGACCACCCTATTATTGCAGCGCGCAAATGTTCATTTGAGTGCTGGCAAAGTAAGAATGTCGTTAGAGACAATTAGAGAGAGAGGGCCACACACACACACACACACACAC
>BFEA01000072.1:3029978-3061508 GCA_003427395.1 Chara braunii | reverse complement strand
AGAGAGAGAGAGAGAGAGAGAGAGAGAGAGAGAGAGAGAGAGAGAGAGAGAGAGAGAGAGAGAGAGAGAGAGAGTGCAGCAGTGCGCGGCATTCTTGTACAGTCACCGCTTCCACGGCTCGGTTCGATTACTCTCCCTGGACTAGACGAGTTGCTCTCACTAAAGTCTGGCAGGTTTGTAGAATCAGTCTGGCGGGTAGGTTGTCACGCGGAAGTTCAGACGAGTTGCTCTCACTAAAGAACCTTAACTGCGTTTTTGTTAAAATTGAGTTGTTTTCCGAATCACAATTTGTACCCGAGGGACTTGGGCAGGTTATTGGCGTGCCTAACAAGGGTCATTTTTTAAATGAGTTGTCTCATGGATGATCACTCGTCCCAAAAAATCACCTTTACTGGACAGGCCAAATGACCTCTTCATGTCACTTGAAGTATAAATTGCAAAACTGAAAAAAACTTAATTTGAACGAAGATGCACTTACATGTGGAGTATAAGGTAAATGCGTTTATGCTAGGCCTATCTCAATCTTAGTACCGCTGTGAGTAGAACAAGTCTATCCCCTCCTGCCAGCGGCGATGCAACTTAGAGCAAGGGGTTCAATTTTATCATTTGAGCCCGATGTCGTATAAAGGCCCGACTTAAGAGTCCCCTGAGTCCCTATCCTCGAGGAATCTTTGGTTGACTTTGAGTGTGACCCCGACGAGTGAAAAGTTTTGAGGTTTTCGAACGGATCATGACTCACAAGACAAGTGACACATGAAAGAAGACAGACAGATTAGAAACCAGACTCTACAAGACCATGACCAATGACACAAGAGGGAGCAACCATCGGAGCGTTGTGACTGTTGAGAAAGCATTACAATGATAAGTCGTAGTCCATCGCAGTGTCAAATAAAGGGGCAACCTCAATCTAGGATAATAAGAGGGAGACGATCGCGAATAAGCTCGGCGGAGTGAGGATCCGCCTCAGGGACATGTTGCTCCTTATTTAGAACGACGTTTACTCTCGACATGAACTCCGGCACTATGTAATTGATGACCAAGGTAGCAGCAGGTTTGATCTGTAAAATGGGAGTCGTACACCTGGCTTTCTCCTCGTATGCTACGTGCCTAAGATACATCGATTCGGCCAGGGATATGTTGCCACTCTCTTTCAGTTAAATCTCGATGCGTCCCTGCGTGTGGGAACAATAGCAAGTAGTCTCAAGAATCAATCAGCATTGAGGCCTTTCTTACAGGCCTGCATACATTACATGGAGGACAAAGCAAACTAGGACCCCACAAGATGACTGTATGCATCTTCTACATATGGGTCGGGTCGCTGCCCCCTCAAGGGGCCTGTCACATCCTCTGATCTCTTCTCCTCGGACATATAGGAGCGAAATCATTCCCTACTCTGTAAGTACCGAACTTAGCGAACTAAAAGATAGGCAATACGTTGTAGGATAACTCTCCTCCTACGTCGCTTCCCAGTATCTAGTGTCTCAGGCGTGATGCGTATCCCAGTGAAAATAGTCTTCGAGGTCAACGTTAGTCTCACAGCATGGGTCAAGCTACGACTCATCGGTCTCGCGTCTGTCAATACGAGTGGTTGCTGGAAGTCTTGACTTGGCTGCTTCCTCGCGTAACCTCTGGTGATCGCTCCGGGTGCTTCGGTGCTGACGTCGACCGATTGGGTTGGGGTGGCATATCAAGAAATCAAGGAGTACAGGAGCGCAAGGAACGGTAGGAAAAACGAGGAGGAACCGGCGGGCACTGTAACAGCTATCCCTGTGGAATATGTAGTCAGCAATCATGTCGTAGGTCGTGCCTTTCACCCCCTTCCCTGCTCCCTTCGCCCAACAGGTGATAACGAGTACGTGCCGAGACAAATCATGAACGACTGATGTCCTGGATGACTGCACGTGAACTTCTCTATTAGATTGTCCAACTTGGGCATAATCCCCCACAACAGAAAGATACCTGAATAGGTCAGAGTCTCGAGGGGTCCATGACCTGCGAGGCTGTTTGCAGAGCCGAATTACGCAGTCAAGAAGCCCGCACGGATGGAACTAATATCCTGATTGGTGAAGCCCTCCCGTCTGAGGTCTGATAATAACAAGGTGAAGAAGATGAGGAACCCGTTTGAACAAGCCTGTCAAAACGACTCGCCTTGTGATCAGGAATTGCCTGAAAGTACCGAGGGTCATGCGATCGAGAAGGAAACAAGAGTCTCCTGAGGGAAGCTTAGCTCGATGGCATCGGCTCCTTATTAGGGCCCGACAACAGTGGCACTATCCATAAGGGACCAGCCTGAATTGGCCCGACAATAGCAGTGACTCAGTAAAGTAGAGGATTGGCCCGCCTGAATGGGCCGGACTATCAGCAACTCAATAACGTAGATGAGGGGCCTGTCTAACTGCGCCCTACATTGTCAATAGCTGCAAATGATAAACGAGGGGGCCACAGAAAAGAAAAGGAAAAACATGAAGGAGGGGCCCGCCTGAATGGGCCTGTGAACTGCAGCAATGCAAATCATAAAGGTGGGGCCCACCTGAATGGGCCCGACAACTGCAGCAATACACATGATGAAGGAGGGGCCCACCTGAATGGGCCCGACAAGAGCAGCAACTCAGTGAAGTAGATGGGCCTGCTCGATGGGCCTGGCAATAGCAACTCGAAGGAAGTATAGACTCGCCTGGTTGAGCCCGGCAGCATCAACTCAATACAAAGCAGGGTCCTTCCTGATTGGGCTCCGCAACAGTAACTCGATAGAAAGTACGGCCCACTTGATTGGGCTCGGCAACGGTGCAACGTGAAAAAAAGTAGTCCGCCTGATTGGGCCCATCAGCAGCAACAGAATAGAAAGTAGGGGCCCACCTGTTTAGCCAGCAGCAGGAACTCGGTGAAAGTAGGGGCGCACCTGTTTAGCCAGCAGCAGGAACTCGGTGAAAGTAGGGGCCTGCCTGGTTGGGTCTAAAAGGAAAAACATGAAGGAGGGGCCTGCCTGAATGGGCCCGTGAACTGCGCAATGCAAATCATAAAGGTGGGGCCCACCTGAATGGGCCCGACAACTGCAGCAATACACATGATGGAGGGGCCCACCTGAATGGGCCCGACAAGAGCAGCGACTCAGTGAAGTAGATGGGCCCGCTTGATGGGCCTGGCAATAGCAACTCGAAGTATAGACTCGCCTGGTTGAGCCCGGCAGCATCAACTCGATACAAAGTAGGGTCCTTCCTGATTGGGCTCCGCAACAGTAACTCGATAGAAAGTAGCGGCCCGCTTCATTGGGCTCGGCAACAGTGCAACGTGAAGAAAAGTAGTCTGCGTGATGGGGCCCATCAGCAGCAACAGAATAGAAAGTAGGGGCCCACCTGTTTAGCCAGCAGCAGGAACTCGGTGAAAGAAGGGGCCCACCTGTTTAGCCAGCAGCAGGAACTCGGTGAAAGTACGGGCCTGCCTGGTTGGGTCTAACAGTAACATCAATCTGCAAATTTTCTGGGTGCACAGAGACTGGTTTGTAATTTTCTTGCTGAGCAGGGACTAATCTGTACTTTTCAGATTGTGCAGTGGCTGATTTGCAATTTTCTGACTGCGCGGTGATTAATCTGCAATTTGGACTGAACAAAGTTCTTTCTGCACATTAGGAGAGCGGAGAAAAGATTTTCAGAGCAACTCGAATTTCGTCTTGTTCTCGAGGGCACTCCCACTGATTGGTCCTGAGGTTGTCTTTGCTAATCTGGAGCGAAGCGTACTAATTGAGTACTGCATGCATGGCCCAGTGATTTGCATACCAGGCACGTCGCACCCTGTGATCAGAGTGCATGCTGAGATTGATAGCCAGGTGCAGTGCACTACAACCCACTTAGTCAAGCAGCCCATCATGCCAATCCCAGTTGAAGTCTCTGTCAGTGGTTCTAAGCATTTGCCCCAGCTTGATCCCTTATTCCATCATCCACTCAATCCCATATTATTTTTATATTTTTTTTCCCTTTGGCGGCATTGCTCATTCATTCCATGAGCACAGTTCCGCACTATGGACCCCGCAAGAAGTTACCCACTCTTATCTGCATGGTCACCTTCTAGATCCTCTCATGGTTGCAGGACAGACCCCTGAATAGCTCCTCACCATATCCCTGCACTGTCACAAGTTTGGCCTCACATGCAGTCGTAAAGCTCAATGATGTCGCGGGTGCAGTCTCTCACTGTCTTGCCCACGTGCGTGTGGTGCCCCCTCAACCCCTGCTCGCAGTCGTTTGCTTGAGCCTGTGTTCAGTGTCAAGCCTAATCTCTGCATGCAATCGCAGGGGTCAGTCCAGTGCTCGGTCACATGATGATCCACCCCCACCGTCCAATCCTTTGTGCACACCCACAACCTGATCCTTTGTATAGGCTTGCAGCCGAATCCTTCCCGCACATGTGGGTTGGCCCGTGCAGCGACCGACACTCAGTGTTTGATACATGTGGGTTGGCCCGGTGCAGTGACCGACACTCAGTGTTTGATACCTGTGGGTTGGCCCGTGCAGCGACCGACGCGCAGTTAGCATGAAGCTTCGTGCAATCGAGCGCCCACGAGTGCAGTTATCCCGGCCCTATCACACAAGCGAGAACATTTATGCGCAACTATCTCGAACTTCCGTGCAGTCGAGCGCAGTTATCCCAAACCTCTGTGCAGTCGAACACATGCATACGCAACTATCCAGAACCATCGTGTAGTCATGCACATGCATGCACAACTATCCTGAACCACCGCACAGTCGAGCACATGCATGCACAACTGTCCTGGACCTCCACACAGTTGAGCGCATGCGAGCGCAATTGTCTCGAACCTTTGCACAGCCGATTGCACGCGAGTGTGGTTATCCCGGGCCTACCACGCATTTGAGCACATGTGCACGCAGCTATAACGAACTTTTGCGCAGTCGAGCTGACTCTAGCACATGCATGTGCAACGATCCTGAACCACAATGCAGTCAAGCACATGCATGCAACCATCCCGAACAACCGAGTAGTCGAACGCATGCATGCACAGCTAGCCAGATAGTGTGCGCGATGACATACTACCTCGCAACTAAGCTTTAATGATCCGGGCACGTGCACGCCAGTAGTGATTTGATTACGTCCCGGACGCATGCAGCCCCTACAGTTATGGGCATAAAGAGGGGCGGAGCACTCTTACCTTCCTGCCAATGCCCTTGGACACTCGACTGGCTATGGCACTCGGAGTGTGGTCCTGCACATCCCTTGTTAAAAGAATAAAGGAAGGTTCGTAAAACAAGGGGAACGACCAGAAGGTCGGGGGAGTGAGTTGAGACAAGGAAAGGAGATGATAAGGGGAAGAGGAGGAAGGCAAGAGGAAGCAACTGGTGTCGGGGCTGATCATCTGCCCTAATGACGTGTCTGCTGCTCGGCGCGTTCTAAACAGCCATGCTATTATTACCATTCTGACACTCGCTCCTCCAGTTCCACAACTGATTCCCTCGAGGCGTCATGCCTACCAAACCCCAACCTTGCAGCAGACCAGCATTCCCATAGTGTCAAAATGCACGCGCTCGTCGAAGTGATTCCCCCGCCAATGAGAGCAGCACCTCTGTATAAAGGGAGACACCAGCCAGCTGGTCAGTCCCACGCCTCGAAGCTGGTACCAGTCCCATTCCAAAAGTAGCGCTAGATTGCGCTAATTTTAGAATTGGACCGAAACAAGACCAGTTTCGGGGATCCAAACAGTCAGTCTTGTGCTAAGCAGGGTTTGCACATAGCATGGGTTCTTGCTAAAAATAGCACAGGATCTAAAAATAGATTGGGCTCGCGCTAAAAAATGTTGAGGATCTAATAATAGGCCAGGCCTGCGCTAAAATAACGAGGGACTGACATAGGCCTTATTGCAGAAGATGAACAGTTGGCCACATGCTAAAATTCACGTTGGACCCCCTTAAATTTAAGGGTCTAATCACTCGTCCCATGGCTGTTTTGGACCTTTTTTTTTTTCGGCCTGCCCATGCAGTCGTGATGGTCCGGTCCTAAATGGCTATCCCTACAATTTTTAGCCATCCGAAGTCTGTTTCTAACGCCGTTTAATCAGCCCTGACTAAACTAAGCCTTGTGATTTTTATCGACTCGACACAAAGGCTATAATTCGGTTTGTGGACCATTGTGATCGTGACACCAATTCCGTCAAGTCAATCCGAGATGTCGACTAGCGCGTCGGTTCCCACTGACACACCCCGTCAGCTTTCTGATCACAACTTCTATATGACCTTTAGGTTGATCGCGACGAGTCAATTTTTGTTGGCGCAGTATGTCTGCCTCCGATAAACATCCCAAACACCTATTTTGGCCTCTTCGCCATGATCCATTAATTATAAAGCAAGGCGAACTCGCTTATTTGCATCATTCGAGTTCAAGTCGCTCGACTCTCGTGCTTCGCTTGCACTTCCACATTCTGCTGACAATACCACTTTGTCGTCTTACATTCCCCCTATAATCACCCTCTCTCGATAACTCATTAGGGCTACCGTCTTCCCTCGAACATAAGGCATATGCATTGTAAATGAATACAAGGCATACCATGCGTTGTATTCGTTTACAACACATATGCGTTATGTTCGAGTGAACAAGACCAACTTTGCCTGCACAAGGGGGGCGGGTCCAGGCTGAGTGGGCTTAGTTCTGGACCACGGTTGGGGGCCTCAGAGAAAGGTAAAAGTAAAGTAGCGACGTACCTGTGACGCGCAACCTCACGCCCTGTGCTGTTTTTCGTTCGGGGTGCTAAAGGTGCGGAATGAAGGCCTAGAAAAACAGCAAGATGGGGTGTGCCAAGGATTTTTGGAAAATTGAGTGTGGGGACACAAACAAAACTGAAATCCCCCGTGCTGGCCCGATGAAGTAAGCCGGTTGCTTTCGCGGGTCGCGGAATGCGCGCGGGCCCGTCGCGAAAAAAGAAAAATCCAAATTCAATTTATAAAATATTATCGAGCTTCCCACCGCGCTACGGATCTTCGTTTAGAGCGGAAGGGCTTCGGCACACTCCGCATATCCCGTTTCCGTATCAAGTCCCGTCGTCGCTCGTTGGTCAATTCCGAGTCTGACGTGGATGGTCTCAGTCGCGTGACTCTTTCCTTGTGCTCGTCCTCACTCTGTATCCGGTGATGGAAGCCCTCTGGCATTCAGTGCACAGGGTTCGAGGCCAATGGGGCGCCACTGCCGTCCACGGAATGACGATCAACTCGTTAAATGGCAACAGTACTTAGTAGGGTGGAAAGTGCGTGTCGATCATGACAAAGCCCGCGTCCACAAATCCAGAACAACGATTTTCGGGAGGGAAGTAATATTGTCCTCCGATTTGTGCGACAGCTTCCCGTACGTCCCACTCGCATACGCGTGTCCTTTCCTCGTTGTAAGGGAAGGGGCGCGTTGGCGAGGGAGATACGGAAGGTTGGCGCCCGATCGAGGAGCGACCGTTAGTCCACATATCAATCAATCCAAAAGAGTTTGCACAAACCCTCGAGACGTCATCAAAAAGCACAACCGAAAAAGAATTAATTAATACTTTCTTCCCCTTTGACAGGAGAGAAGCATCCTACGGAACCCGCATAAACATGCATTGATCGGGTTGAAGTTCCGAGGGATCAACCCGCGACTCAGTTTCGGCGGACCAGATCAACAAAACACAAGGCGCCTAGCTTTTTTCGAGGCTGCCCCACAGACGGTCTGTTGATGTCGTGCAACATAAGGCAGATGGCATGTGCAGAGCACAGACGGTCTGTCGATGTCGTGCAGCATAAGGCAGATGGCATGCGCAGGGCGTTCAAAATGACAGATCTAAACAATCTTGCTTTCTTGAACAAAATCCCATTGAGCTCTGGGTCTAATCAACGTAAAAATACAAACATCTCTATACATACATATAGAGTGGAAGGTGCGAAAATGACAATAATGCACACGACAAAGACGAATCGGGGGATTGTACACACGCATCCACCGTTCACAAGTCAAGGTGATTGGGTTCCTGGTATCTGGGGATTACCCAGGAAACTAATGGAAGAGTTTTGGAAGAAGTTCTTCCTCACAAGAACTCTCGAGAGTTCGCTTCGGTTCACAAGAGAGACAAACCCACAACACATCGTCATTCAAGTCAGAGAGAGAGAGAGAGGTGGGGGGAATAGACGAGAAAAGTCGGGATAAAAGACACCAAAATTCGACAAGAGAGCATTCGGTTTCACAACCATGAACTCACACCAGAAAAATGATCCGCAATCATGAAGGCGCATTCGCCATAAAATTCCAATATGGCCCCAGGCCAATCATCCACTCAACTCCAATCACAAATCCTCATACCCTCATCGACGATCCCAACCGTCGAGTGCTAATTTCCACCACCGCGATCGTCACCCCGCTGACGCAGACTCGACTCGGCTCGCCCGGATCCCACAGTCTGCCGTGGCAATCAAGCGCGCAACCGGCCAGCCTACTATCAACCCGACAGGACTTTCCGACTCGCTGCAAACACCTCACCTAGCCATTGCTTCCCGGAAGCTGGCTTGAGAGTGGAAAACGTAATAGAGATTTGCGGGCGCGTTTGTGGAATTTATAGTTGCGAGAAAGGAGATAGATGGGGGAGGAGACAGAGCGGAGATAGAGGTGTAAGGGGAGAAGGTTCAGCGAAAGGTGCTCAAGGGAAGCAATGTTGATCCTTCGGAACCCGATACTCGACCAATCAGATTCGTCGCGCAATAGGAAGATCCTCTTGCTCAACGCGTCTGATTGGTGAGCCGGGGTAATCGAAGGATCAACCGGACTTCGTGAGTCAAGGTTGAAGAGCAAGAAGAGACGAGGCGCGAATAGCAGCGTGAAACGGGTCCAAGATTTAGACCATTAAAAAGGGGAAACAGGCGCGCAAAAAGCAGAGAGAGAAAGAGAAAAACAGTTGCGATAGGAGAAGAAGAGGAGGGGGAAGGGAAAGAGAAGAGCGCGGGGAAAGAATGACGCGGGAAATAAGGAGGAGAAAGCTCGCATGCGTGGTGCCGACAACAAGAGAAAAAGGCACCAAAACAGTTAAAGCTTGCCTATATCCTACACCAATTCAAAAAATGAAATCACCATATCCGCGCGCAAAAGTTGACGCGGGAAAAGAAAGTCCTATGCCTATCGGTATTCTCACAAAATTCCTAGATTTTTCTCCGTCGTGACCGAGAACATTCATGCAAGGAAAAAAAAAATACGTCGGGCTCCGCTTATTCCGTAATTCGTAACTGTCGAGCCCGATTCCCAGTGCGCTCGCTAAGGCGGGCGTAATTTCTCGTGCATTTCCCGCATTACAAAAAGCATAATTCCAAGAATCAATAGAACTCCTGACAAAATGGGGGCCCAAACAAGGCGCCTGAAATCAAGAATAAGCGACGAGGGTTTTGTGGGGTCGGTATGATACAGAGAGGGGGTTTTGAGTCAAGGGGTACGAAAGATAGCACGGGGTTGGGAAGTGGTTCGTCACATATGTGACGCGTAGGGGGTTCCAAAATTATCCGATATCCTGATTGCATGAAAGTTCGAATAACGGGAATAGGAGGAGACGAAGAAGCAGGAAGAAGCAGGAAGAAGCAGGAGCTCGGATCGGCATGATGAGTTGGCGACAACATCCACGGCAAGATCTCAGTGAAGCATGCTGGCTCGTGCTGTTTCGGAGACGTTCCTTGCAAGCCCTGTCATATGCAACCCCCTGTCCTTCGATCTTCGGAGATTGTCCAGGTGGCACCATCATGGTCCATCAGATCTCTGTGTGTTTTGCACCCCCAGTTCAGCGCAATCCGTCGAATCAGCGCTTAAGTTGACATCATCGTCAATGGCGTGATCTGCGCGAAAACTGCTGATTCGTACTGCTCGGAGGACACGTGGTGGGTATCAACGCCGTGTGGGAATGGGGAAGTAGACATCATACATGGGGGGGTGTCGACGGGGAGGGTTGGGAGGAAGTGGGGGCAAGTATCGGTTCATCCCTTCCTCCGTGATCGGGAGCTCCTCGTAGCGGATGATGCGGTGAAAGCGGGGAGACCGATCGCCGCTGTGGGGGAGGGAGGCGAGGTAGTTAGGGTAAAGGGTGGAGAAAGTGCGAAAAAGTACCGCGCGAAACTGCTCGTGATGGCGACACGCGGGGATGGTTTTGCTGTGATTACGCAGTAAACTTCTACTGCGTTACTCTGTACCCACGCGACCCTAAACAAAAGAACAAGTAAACAGAACGTGGGGTTTGCGGCTTGAAGGGAAGGGTGGGGATGGATGGTGACGGCGAGACGGGTGGAGTAGAAGTGTCGGAAGGTATTGGGAGGAAAGGGGTTGCGAGGGAAGGTGACGGGGGTAGAGATCTGGGAGAGGGTAAGGTACGCAAGGGGATGGCGGGATAATGATCGGGGACGAAGGCCGATTCCCCGCATCGGTACGTGGACGAACTGGGGGACGGGTTGGGGTGGATGGGGAGGGGGATCAGCTCCTTGTCCGTCGCGATGCGCTCGGAGTCGAAGTTGCTGATCCGCCATCTTCGGGCTCGGGGGGCTCCGGATCCCTGGTTGGGTCGTCGTTGATGCACAAGCTCGCCCCGCTGGCGATCTCCAACTGGTTTTTCCCGACGGCGATCTCTTCCCTTCTACGTGCCGCGTCGGGATCTTTCGCCTCCGTGCCTGTGCGCACCGCTTCTTCCGGCAAGTCCTCCCACTCCGATCCGGCTTCCTCCTCTTCGTCTTCTTCTTCTTCTTTTAGCTCTTCCTCTTCACTCTGCTCCCCTTCGCTGTACTCATTATAACTTCCCTCCTCCGACGTTTCTTTGTCGGCGTCGCCCTCTTCTTCAGTGGCTTCCTCTTCTCCTTCGAGCGCCTCCTCAGGCTCTTCCTTCGGATAGAAGGCGTGATCGATGATGCCGTACGACTTCAGGTACTCCTGTCGCGATGGCAGCGTGTTTTCACTCTCGGGTTCTTCCACGCAGGCAGTCCACTGGAGATACGACGCTAACGATCGCGTGATGACGTGTGGAACCGGACTGTCGTCGCTTTGCGAAACAATGTCGAGAGAGAGATAGTCAGCCAGTTGCACGAGTGGGACGACAAGTTCTTGAGTAATTAGCTGGCGATGGCCTGGCCGCACCGATCCGAAGAGGAAACCGAGAATATCACCTTCCACGTCCGTTCTCCATGCCTGCAGGATCAACAGCTCCAGGTACTCGATGCACGCAGGATGCTCACTGGTCCGCGTCCACGTCACCTGCACTCGGGCCAAGCACACAAACAAATCGACAAAGGTCTCACACCACACCTGCCAGTGCCCGGGATCAAGAAGCGGAATGGCGAGAGGCTCAAGCAGGAAAGGAAGGCGAGTTTGGAGATCGGATTGCCAGATGGTGGGGAAAAGAGAGGGAGACCAAAGATGGAGAGAGCAGCGAGAGGAGCGGCGCGGTTCATTGGGGGCGTTGGAAGGGGATGAGGGTGGGGAGCACGACTGCCGGCTGGCGTGGAGAGGTGCGAATTCCGTCGAAATCAGTTCCGGATGTCGGGACCAGATTGTTCCCTGGACGAGCAAGACCGTGATGCTATTCAATTGACAACTGATGCGTCCACTCTCGTAGAGAAGTCAAGATCGCGGTATGCCGTAGTGGGTTGACCCCGCTGATGTCGCCGGTGAAGGCAGCGACCGTGGTGACGTGGCTCGTCCCGGGAGCCGGTCGTCGATGAAGAGCCACCACCTCTGCCAACACTACTGCCTGCTGACTCCCGGCGAATCGGAACACAGCAGCGGCACACACTCCCTGGGTGCAGAAGAACTGCGTCACTCTTCGAAGATCAGGACTGAGCCGCGGATGACGAACTTGCCGGATCTTAGAGATGTAGCCACGTGGCTGCAGCAGATGATCGCGAAGAGCTTGCTCCATGATGAAACTCATGGCGAGGACGGGGAAGAAGACGAAAGAGGGGAGCAGGAGGGAGAGAGCGAGGCGGGAACTAGATCGTCGTCGCCCTCTAGTTGGCGCTGGCCTCGGGCGAGAGCGCACCGTGTTAGCTCCGTTGGGTTTGAGCTTGACAACATGGAAACAACCAGAGAACTTGGGAGCGAGTTTCCGGTCGCGTGCACATTTATGTACCTGTACTAGGTCTCCCAATTTATATTGATGTTGGGGACCGGCGTTCCCATTTCGGGCCTCGTAGCTACGGACTTGTCTTCCGTGGCATTTTCAGCCAACCCGTTCGACTGAGAAACGTGGGGTGCCGTGTGTCGAAGCGTAATGCCTCTTCGTGCGAGTAATTCCTTTACCTCACCTTTGAACTCGAGCCTATTGTCGGTTAGAATTTCTTCCGTATCTAGGTGAGTATAGAGAAACCGATCGATGTACGTGGCTATCTCTGCGGCCTTACGGGTCTTGCAGGGGTATACCTCGATGTATTTGGAAAAATGGTCTATTAAAACTAAAAGGATGGAATATTCGCAACGGTTTGAGCCAGGTGGCACGTCGATATCTGTCGTGTCCATACTGACTCGCTGGAAAGGGCGCTCTACCTCTGTTGGTACTATCGTGTTTGGTCCCCGTATTGGGGCACGATCGACGGCACAGACCTGACAGTTGGCGACTACGTATCTGACATCGTCCCGTATATTAGACCAGAACCATCGATTCTGATCTATAGTTGCCTCCGTGACACATATCGCGAAGTGAGCGGCCTACTCTTCGTGAGCAGACCGGGTCCAATCATATCTCTGGAATGTATGAGGGACCGTCAACCACAAACCCGATCCGTCAGTTTTACGCTTTTCTAGGTGACCGTTGATCCATCGGTAATCCCGAGATCTCTTGGTAGCCCGACGTCTGTCGTGCTCAGTGAGATGATCCAAGGGTAAACCAGCCAGCTTAGCTAATAGGATTTTATCCGTCTAGACCTCTGCTCGTTAGTATTTTTTATCGTATTCGGGGCCGTCCGTACGGGCAGCCTCGAATCGAACCTCAGCAGGCAGTTTGTCCGTTCTACATAGAGGGCATTTCCATTCCCTACTATTTGTTCGGTATCGAACATATGCACCGTGTGCACGATTGACACACGAAGCACAGTTCACCCACTTAACGAATCCGGTTTCAAAAGGATGACAATTCACCCCATATACCCGTGTAATACATGTGCAAAAATAGCAGAATCTGTCGGGAAGGGTGGCAAAGAAGGACGAACTGGCGAGAGGGCCGGAATCAGCAGGGGAAGAAGGGGTCATAGAGATAGATGGGGTAGTCATGATGAGAGAGGAGGAGAGAGAGTGAGGAGGGCTGCAGAGAGGGCAGAGCAAGGCTACGTGTCACTCACTCCTTCGACATAATTTCCACTTGGCTGTATCGCGGTCCGTTTTCCTCCTTCGGCTCGTTCCACGGAATCCCTTCTTCGCTCTTGAAGACCATCTCGGGTCGGTGGAGTCGTGTCAGTGCCTCTCGTGCTTCCGATGACAAATGTCAAAGTCCGTGCTCTGTAGCACTGTCGCCCATCTCCTGATCATGCCCGAGTAATCCTTAGATTTCTTTAGGGCTAATAATGGCTCATGATCGGTGATCAGTGTGAACTTCCGTCCATACAAATAGGCTCGAAAGTGACTGATCCCCCACAGAGCTGCATAGCATTCTCCTGTGGGAGCGACGTAATTGTGCTTGCAGGCAGGCACCAACTTGGACGCGTATTCTACCACGCATTCGAGTACGCGTGGTCCCACCTGGGCCAAGATCGTTGAGATTGCCTCCGGCTGCCAGTCTGTGATGAGGGCAAAAGGCTTCGCAAGATCCGGTCTTATAAGGACCAGAGCCGAAATAAAGGTTGCCTTGAGTTTCGAGAACGCCTTATCACACTCTGGCGTCCAGATCAACGGCTGAACCTTTTTCAACAGATTCGTGAGGGGATCCGCAATAGCCGCGAAACCCTTGATAAACCTTCGGTAGTACGAGGCCAGGCCAGAAAGGCGCGAACTTGTGTGATAGTCGTGGGCACAGGCGCGTCTCTCACGGCTGCCATCTTTTGTGGTTCTGGTCTGAGTCCCTGGTCGGTCACCTCGTGTCCTAGGAAGGAAATAGTGGTGAGAAAGAACTGACACTTCTCAAGCGCCACCTTGAAACCAGCATCTCTCAATGCGTGTAGCGTCCACTCGATGTGCTGCACATGCCCCTCGTAAGAACTCGAATAGACCAGAATATCATCCATATACACGATTACACAGTAATTGATGACGCTCTGCGCCAGTCGTGTCTTTCACACAAAGTTCTGAAAAGCCATATCATGGCTCGCTGGAAGGTTACTGGAGCATTGCAGATGCCCATCGGACATCGAACCCACTTCCAAGTTCCTTCAAACAGTACAAACGCCGTTTTCGGACGATCCTCCTCTCGAACAAGAAGATGATGAAACCCATGTCGAACATCAAACTTATTGAAAAATTGAGCACTCCCAATCACATCCAACAACTCGTCAATCCGTGGAAGGGGATACACATCTTTGATCGTGATATCATTCAGCTTTCGATAATCGATGCATATGCGAATCCCTCCGGCCTTTTTGGACACGATTACTACGGGAAACGACCAAGGTCCTATTGCAGGTTCGATCCATCCATTAGCCTCAAATTCCTTGATTCGCTGAAACGCGGCCGCCCGTTGGGCTGGCGAGTATCAATAAGGGACGCAGCTAATGGGCGGATGATCTCATGTAAGGATGGCATGCTCAATCACGTTGGACAGTCCGATATCGTTATCACGCATACTTAATACCTCTACGTAGCCATTTAAGACATCAATCAGTGATTTTTGAAATTCCAGGGGGACGTGATTCGGCAGGGTGACTGTCGGTTGATCCGGTATCTCCAGGGGTATGTCGATCGACTCATCAGGCCGATTCCGTCGGTCGTGGACGCTAGAGAAAATATAGCTGCTAGTGCGGACAGAAAATACAGTCACGGTCATTTGGGATTCAGCAGGGCTAATCATCTCGAATCGAAGTGCATGCGGGCGCCTACCGCCATTGCCCAAGGCAGTCCCAACAACACCGAATATGAGTGCACATCTATGACCAAGGCGTTCACGAGGACGTGTACTCGTCCAACTTTCACGACCACATTCTCGATGATTCCTACAATATTCATTGCTTCCTCGTCGGCAGAGACGTATTGGTCCTTGCCAGATTGAGGGAGAATCGAGTTGAGTTGTCCCGTTATTTTTTCCGTGTCTAATGATATAGCGACCGCAGAGGAGCCAGTATCAATGAGAGCGTTAAAGGGTTTGCCTCATACCTCGCAATCACATTCAACACTTTTCCATAGCACTGGTTGAACTCTCACAAAGTGATCTTTTTCTGCTAAAGAAATTGCAGCTACTCGCGCTGCTTCGGGTTCACCACCTTCGGGTTCAGGTGGTGCAACTTCCTCCGCTCCTTCTTCCTTCTTCTTTTTCAGCATCCGTTGTATGCACTGATACGTCAAACGCTTTTGATTCTTCTGACATTGTTGCAGCAGCTTGTCATTCGCTGCTTCGGATATGGTGAGCAACTGCCCCACCGGGACCGGAACATGAATGTCCAGCTGCTTAAGCGTTCTTAGGACATCGATTTCGCCCGTTCGAAACTGTGGTCCGGGGTTAGATTCGCGTTCGACCCATTCAAGATCGTCCTGAGCTGGTCGGATTGCTCCGATCATTCCGGCGAGATGAAGGTATTCGAGCGGATCGACCACGTCAGCAGCGTCGGAAGAAGAGATTCCCGAGGTCGATGCAACTACCACTGAGGGGGAAGGGAGCTCAGGGGCGTACACAACGATCTCCTCGCTTCGGGCCGTATCCATTAGTGCGGCCACTCGTCCTTGATTCAGAGCTACGGGGGCTGCAGCAGGTGGGGGTTGATTTCGTTTTGGCTGCGGACAGTTCCGGGCGAAATGCCCGGGCTGTTTACAGTTGTAACACTCGATTTTCCCTGCCAGGTTGGCTGGGTGAGGGAACTGCGGCACATGTCCAAGTGCAGGTGGAGCAGGTAAAAGCGGGAATGATGCAGGGGCAGGTCGAGCAGGAGCCTGGTTGGGCTTAATTAGTCTGCTCATTATTTGTTCCATTCGATCCATGTGAGCCGCCTGCATTTGGATCAGATTGCTCATCCATTCAGATTGCTTGGTGTTAGCCGTATGGATTATCTGTGCCAAGTGCATGTTCGTTATGGCCATAGGGGAGGAATCTTGGGAGCTTCTGGGTTTAACAGTTGTTACCTGTTGGTTCATTGAGAGGGTTGGGGGAGGGGGAGAAGGAACTGACGGGATATTAGAGGCAGCCCCTTCGGGAAGGTCATGATCTGGCCGGGGATAGAAACGTTTCACCGCTCGCAACCACGATCGTTGTTTTGCCGCTACATCCTGAATCGTATCCGTAATGTCTTCGTCTCCCTGACTGATATATTTCTTGGTATCTGTCAGATCTAACTCAAGTGCTTTAGCGATGATAGCGAATAGCTGGTGCGTTTTGGGGGGGACCATTTTCTGCAGCTTACCTTTTAATGTCGGACTTCGTAGATGATCGATGAACACGTCTCGGGCAGACTTTTCATCTCGCCCTTATTTGTCTAACGTAATCTGGAATCGATCCACGAAGTCAGACAGCAATTCCCCTGGTCCTTGCAGTCGAGTCTTGAGCACATACCAGGCGGCGTCTTCGCTAACCGTGCCAAATCTAGCCAGGAAGGCTTGCTTAAAGGTGTTTCAGTCTACCCACGTGTGTTTCCTAAACCAATCATGCGCTCTGTTGCGAAGCAGCAAGGTGAGGACGCAGGGGAGATCTTCCGCGCCATACCCTTGGGTTTCGACGACTTCCAACCAAGCTTCGGGGTGGGTGTGATTAGGAAAGAAAGGAAAAGCCCCCTGGGGGCGCTATGTTACCGTCTGCCATTGGCATAGCTGGTATAGCCGCACCAGATCTAAATCTCGTCACTGGGCGATCTTGACGAGCAGGTTGAGGACTTCTTCTACCTCTCACTAGCTCGACTTACTATCATCAGAACCGACACGTGTCGGCTCCGATACCAACCTCACGCTCTGTGCTGTTTTTCGTTCGGAGTGCTAAAGGTGTGGAATGAAGGCCCAGAAAAACAGCAAGATGGGGTGTGCCAAGGATTTTTGGAAAATTGAGTGTGGGGTCACAACCAGAACTGAAATCCCCCGTGTTCGCCCGGTGAAGTAAGTCGGTTGCTTTCGCGCGTCGAAGAATGCACGCGCGGGCACGGCGCGAAAAAAGAAAAATCCAAATTCAATCCAAAAAGCATCGTCGAGCTTCACACCGCGCTACGGATCATCGTTTAGAGCGAAAGGGCTTCAACACACTCCGCATATCCCGTTCCGTATCTAGTCCCGTCGTCGCTCGTTGGTCAGTTCCGAGTCTGACGTGGATGGTCTCAATCGCATGGCTCTTTCCTTGTACTTGTCCTCACTCTGTATCCGGTAATGGAAGCCCTTCGATTCATAGCGATCGAAACGCTGACATTCGGTGCACAGGGTTCGAGGCCAATGGGGCGCCACTGCCGTCCACGGAATGACGATCAACTCGTTAAATGGCAATAGTACTGAGTAGGGTGGAAAGTGCGTGTCGATAATGACAAAGACCGCGTCCACAAATCCAGAACAACGATTTTGAGGAGGGAAGTAATATTGTCCTCCGATTCGTGCGACAGTTTCCCGTACGTCCCACTCGCATACACGTGTCCTTTCCTCGTTGTAAGGGAAGGGGCGCGTTGGCGAGGGAGATACGGAAGGTTGGCGCCCGATCGAGGAGCGACCGTTAATCCACATATCAATCAATCCAACAAAGTTTGCACAAACCCTTGAGATGTCATCAAAAAGCACAACCGAAAAAGATTAAATAGTACTTTCCTCCCCTTTGACACGAGAGAAGCATCCTACGGAAACCGCATAAACATGCATTGATCGGGTTGAAGTTCCGAGGGATCAACCCGCGACTCAGTTTCGGCGGACCAGATCGACAAAACACGAGGCGCCTAGCTTTTTTCGAGGCTGCCCCACAGACGGTCTGCTGATGTCGTGCAACATAAGGCAAATGGCATGCGCAGGGCATTCAGAATGACAGATCTAAACACTATTGCATTCTCGAATAAAATCCCATTGAGTTCTGGGTTTAATCAACGCAAAATACAAGCATCTCTATACATACATCCACTGTGGAAGGTGCGAAAATGACAATAATGCACACGACGAAGACGAATTGGGGGATTGTACACACGCATCCACCGTTCACAAGACAAGGTGATTGGGTTCTATCCGGGGATTACCCAGGAAACTAATGGAAGAGTTCCGGAAGAAGTTCTTCCTCGCAAAACACTCTCGAGAGTTTATTTCGGTTCACAAGAGAGACAAACCCACAACACATCGCCATTCAAGTCAGAGAGAGAGAGAGAGGTGGGGGGAATAGACGAGACTCGCACCAAACACCTCACCTAGCCACTGCTTCGCGAAAGCTGGCTTGAGAGTGGAAAACGTAAGAGAGATTTGAGGGCGCGTTTGCAGAATTTATAATTGTGAGAAAGGAGATAGATGGGGGAGGAGACAGAGCGGAGATCGAGGTGTAAGAGGAGAAGGTTCAGCGAAAGGTGCTCAAGGGAAGCAATGTTGATCCTTCGGAACCCGATACTCGACCAATCAGATTCGTCGCGCAATAGGAAGATCCTCTTGCTCAACGCGTCTGATTGGTGAGCCGGGGTAATCGAAGGATCAACCGGGCTTCGTGAGTCAAGGTTGAAGAGCAAGAAGAGACGAGGCGTGAAAAGCAGCGCGAAACGGGTCCAAGATTCGAACGATCAAGAAGGGGAAACAGGCGCGCAAAAAGTAGAGAGAGAAAGAGAAAAACAGTTGCGATAGGAGAAAAAGAGAAGGGGGAAGGGAAAGAGAAGAGCGCGGGGAAAGAATGACGCGGGAAATAAGGAGGAGGAAGCTCGCATGTGTGGTGTCGACAACAAGAGAAAAAGGCACCAAAACAGTTACAGCTTGCCTATATCCTACACCAATTCAAAAATTGAAATCACCATATGCGTGCGGGAAAAGAAAGTCCTATGCCTATCCGTATTCTTACAAAATTCCTAGAGTTTTCTCCGGCGTGACCGATAACATTCATGTAAGGAAAAAAAAGATACATCGGGCTCCGCTTATTCGGTAATTTCTTAATTGTCGAGCCCGATTCCCAGTGCGCTCGCTAAGGCGCGCGTAATTTCCCGTGCATTTCCCGCATTACAAAAAGCATAATTCCAAGAATCAATAGAACTTACGACAAAATGGGGGCCCAAACAAGACGCCTGAAAACAAGAAAAAGCGACGAGGGTTTTGTGGGCTAGGTATGATACAGAAAGGGGGGTTTGAGTCAAGAGGTACGGAAGATAGCACGGGGTCGGAAAGTGGTTCGTCACATACCTTTCCATGTTTTGGGTTGAGTTTCATTCCTTTCCCCTACTTGGGCCCTTGCTTCACTCCTCAGCAAATGTGCAAAATGCGAATGAATCTTCCACTAGATTGTGGACAAATTTCTTTTTTGTCTTAGTGACCACTGTAGTGTAGCGAGACTTGGTGAGTGGCTTTCTTATTTTCCACTATCTGGGGCGTGCCACTTTCTTGGCCGAGCCACATTCTCGGCTGTTAGAAGCGCCGTCGTGCAGAGAGAGAAAGAGAGAGAGAGAGAGAGAGAGAGAGAGAGAGAGAGAGAGAGAGAGAGAGAGAGAGAGAGAACCCTGCAGCACGTATAAGTGACATGGAGGGGAGGTCCTTGCCTGAAGAAGAGCATAGGGGGCAAAAAAAAAAAAAAGAGAGAGAGAGAGAGAGAGAGAGAGCACGGGCAGTGAACTGTGATTACAGGCCTGCACAGGCCTGTCCCGTTCACCAGGCCAAGAACGGAGCAAGCGTCGACCTTCGGGAAAAAAAAAGGTTATATTCGAATACAACGATTTTCTCTTCGTGAAATTCGAATATAACGCATATGCGTATTATTTGAATATAACGCATGTGCATTATATTCGAAGTGCCCTTGTATTTGAAGAAAAGTGTCTAACTTTCTGAAAACCTTTTTTTTTTGAGAACTTGAATACAACACATGCATCCTCCTTCACATCCCGCCCACCATAGCTTTTATTTGCTAGTCGTGGCCAAGCGACCTCATTCGCTTTCTTGCCATCAGGCCTCCGAAGACACGCGGTTGAGGTGTTGGAAGGGGAAGTGGTTGATGCCAGCATTGCCAGGGAAAGGCGGCAGACAGACTTGTCAATACGAGGAGAGAAAGAGAGAAACAGTAAGAGGAAAAGGAGGAGGAAGAAAAGGTTGTGGGAAGGGGTGAGGATGCACGGTCGTCAAGACGACTGGCGCGAGAGCACACCATCACCGGGGGAGGATGGCGTACTATGTCTACAAGTACGAGCAGCACTACGTCGCTCCTCTCCTCACTCATATCCGTCTCCTTACACTCTATCCTCTTTGTCCCCACCTCACCCTCATCAACTGACTGTCCTCCTTCAGCCACCTCGCCTTGCGCTTCCGCTACCACCGGTGGTGCCTGATCTGCCCATTCATGAAGCGGCGCCATCAAACCATTGCTTGTGCATCATGCTCGAGTTATTCTTTATATGCCAGGCAAAATGTGCAGGTTTGTCTCTTACTAAATACACATGGTATTATATAGAATAATACTAAGCCAATGGGGTGCTCGCCCTAAATTAACATGGCTTGAGTGCTCACTCAATGAGGCATGAACCTCTGGTCCAAGCCACAATCAAAATCTAAGAAGGATTAGCTATGTCAATCCTTGGCAATGCACCCATGATTCTACATTGTATGCACAATTTAAACTACCAATACATGCCTCACATCGGTCGCGGGGTCGTGTCAGAGGCCGAAAAGAGACCCCGACCACCGATTGCTTTTATCGATGGCGAGCTAGCGTCGACGTTTTTGGATAGGCGACGAGTTTCTTTTTTGCAAGGCTGGGGCCTTATATTGGCGGTTCAAGCACAAGGGTGCATTAGTGTCCAATTGCGGTTCCCATCTCATTTTTATAGAGCTCAGACAGACATGCCCTCATATCAAGTCCCTCTTAGCTAAATCCAATGGTCCACGTCTTAGTCTTATTCTACGTGCCTGACCAGTGAAAATTTCCTCAGCTCATTCCCGCACCTATGTGCTAGTGCAGTCTCTCAGAGATCTTAGTCACGATCAGAGCACAAGTGGATGAACTTCGAGGGCCAGTTACCATATGTGGAGTCACTGCATTTTGGCTACTTGGCCAACGAAGTTTATTGGGGGGTATAGCAAACCCCATTCTGATCGAAAAGTCGCTCAACGTCTTTCATTGTTGGAGCATACCAAACCCCTTGGGCTTTATCTGGTGAAGAGGCTACTTGCAAAACAGAAATCAGTTATAGAAAAAAAGAACAAGAAATTGGTCTCTCCCTGAGGATCCCTGCCGAACTCCCCTTCTGCAACCATCCTCGAAGTCTTATCCTTAGGTCTTCTGAGGGTGTCCGTGTTTAACTTGGAAGGCTCCTTTATTGATGCAACCATTTATACAAAATCAGTATCCAGATTCTCAGTCTTGGCTCTATAGCACACATCCGACCCATACATAGCTCGAAACCGGTTTAGGGACCCGCTACTTCAACGTAGACTTACCATAAAAGTGCTAGCATATGAGGAGACCCTTCCGTTGACCTTTGGTCGTACCTAACACTTCTTGTCCTGGAATTCTTTGTGCGTACCCTTCATCTTATAATATTTTGGATTTCGTTCGGGGGCACATGAACTTGGCTGCCCCAACCAATGTTGGCCTAACACTGGTGAATCCAGAAATGAGCCTATTCTTTCAACTTTACGATAGAGGCCTGGGAAGCTGAAAAAAACCATCATGATGGTTGTTGTCAGTTGGGCTTTGATTTTCCAGGGCCTGATACTTTGTCAAGGAGTGTCCTATAAAAAAATACCCCGACCCAGATGTCAACAAAACTCTGCCCCCTATGTCACACAAGGTCGGATTGGGAGTGGGGGGCTCTAGAGGCCCCATTCTTCCAGGAAGTGGACCAGGTCGCTTCCTTAGCAACTCGAGGGCGTCCCTTGCTCAAGGGGCACAACCGAAGACGATACAAAATGTTGACACTGCAAGTGAGACCCCAGTTCCCCGATGATGAACCTTCGCAAAAATGTGGTTGTTGTAGTAGCGACACCCTTTATTAGCACGGAGAAGGCAACTACCCTCAGTCTATTGTGATGCTGAGTGATTCAGCCTACCACATATGCCCAGACAAATCACCCCACCAATTGCGGTAAATTGCTAAACACCTCACCTTCCGGGTCTTGCCGACGCCCAATCATAATGGCCCACCCTTACAAGACAACCCCATTACCTTGATGTTGAACCCACCACTGGAATGTATCATTTGACCATGAATCACCCGCTTACGTTAGTCAACATACGTTAAATGATGCTAGATGATCCTCCCTTACTTAACAGTGCGAAGAGGATAATCCCATCAACCAAGCATTGACTCATGCAAGGAGAAAACAAAGTTCATTTTTATTACCCCACATTCATTCTACTGCACACCGATATTCATAGCAATAAAACCTAATCAACAGAAATAACCAAAATCCCATAAATATGCTTCCAATCCCTCAACCAAAACCCCAAAACATTGATAATTGACAACTTGAAGCTAGATAACTTAACCGTAATATTAACAATAACTGAGGACTAAGTCTCGGCCTGACAAACATTTGAATCTCCCCTTAAATACCAACAAAAATCTATGTGACAAGACCGGGTCAAGGAGACGCGTCAAAATTTGCTCTGAATGCTAGCAAGAAAATCTCCTGGACCAATCTGGGCATGACAACATACAAAATCTGCTATCAACAAAATCTTTGTGACCGAACTAGGTCCAACAAGCATCTGCAATATACGCCTGGTAGCAATATCTTTAGACCAAACTGGATACGCTTGACATCTGAAATTTGCCCTTCATAATGTTGACAATATATTTGAGACCAAATTGAGTCCAATATGTATATGAAGTTTACCTCCGATAAAAAGATATTTAGGACACCGGATCGAATAAATATATGAAATTTACCTTTGATAGTGTCGGCAAAATCTTTGGGACCACTTGGTTACGACAACATCTAAAATTTACCCCTCATAATGCCAAGACTGACTTAGACTTCACAAAAGAGTCGAGCCATCTTTGAAGTTGCACATAGCTAATCTGGCAGTTGAAACATAATCGATCAATCTCTGAAGTAGAAAACATGCATCCAATTGAGCCAATTGGTGACCATTATAGTCCACATCAGGTGACTCGAATACCACGTCACAGCATCCTGCTTGGTCTTGAGATTAAATCAATATTCTTGAGTATAAATTTTTGGTGTCTAGAACCGTATATAATCATATGATATTTCTTTCTATTCACCTTAACCACTCACAGGTTTTCCCTTCCACTTTCTAACGATATTGAACGGTGTTATCCACATGGCATGTAATCTCTTGGTCCATCCAGTCTCATAAGATGCATCATTAAAATGTATAGTATCCCACCCTGAAGTTTTTTTTTTCTGATGGACGTCGTTGTTACTTTCTCTTGTGTGGTCATATAACATGCTTCCGGACATCATTTTCATGACCTCAATTAAGGCCTCATCGACCTCCTTAATTTATCTGACTCTTAGTCTCAAAAACTTCTTAGTAGTATACAACGTTTTTTGTCCCTTGTTGGTTTATCTCTCGATAATATTCTCAATAGGAGAAGTAATATACCATCCATGTCGAAGCATAATAGGCGCATACCATGTAGTGCTCTTAATGATCACATTATCAATGTACACTGTAACTCTCAAGAAAGACGACTAGTTTCTTCGGTTACCTTGACACCACTTAGATATCGCATCCTTTAATATCATATGAGATTTCTCTACATATACGTTTGCTTTTATATCCAAGCGTAGTATGCATATACCCTGTAGTGCTCTTAATCGTCAAATTATCAACATACACCCTAATTCTTAGGAAAGGCGGCTAGTTTAATGTGTTACCTTGACGCCATATAAATATTGCATCCTTCAACGTCTTGTGAGATAACTCAATATATGCGTTTGCTTGAGGATGATATGATGTTACAAACTATATTTAAACCCTAAGTCTTAACATGAGTGCACAATTCATGATAAAGTCATTCTTGAATTCAGTTCTTTACGTATGAAGTGACTCTTGATGCTCTCCTCAATCCAGTCAGCTATAACTCTTGCAAGTTTCTTCCGGAAGACGTTCGCTTCACCCTATCCTGACATGTTATCCTGCATGTTTATGATACATTTCATCTCATCCTTTTTAGGTGATATAGTGATAAGATTCATATTAAATTCACTTCGCGGTTCAACAAAAAACATCAGGATATAGTGGCTCGATCAACCTTAAAGAGAACATTTTTCTGACATGCTTCACAAAATTTACAATAACGTATGACCATATTATTCATATCATTCACATGATACAACTGTTTCGCCTTGTAATGTATCGTATCAGCACGTGTGACCATCTGCTTGATCCTCATGCATTGTAGCAATCACCTCAAACCACCTCTGCTTGCCACACAGGACTCTTAGTGACAACAATCCTTCCTTGACATCCATAAAAACGTGATCTGTGCTTAGTGTAAAGGTCATCGTAATTCTCTTATAATAAGGTTCATCAATTGATTTTTCTTCATTACCATTCCAATCCACCTATACTCCTGATCATTTTATTTTTCCTTGGAGTTGTCTCTCTTGGTTTCCTCATTGTCCGTTGTCATTTAGTTCCTTTCCCAAATTTAGCTCATGGATTCGACATATAGCCGTTCTTGAGATCTGAGCTAACTTGTGGGCAGTGACCGTTGCCAATTTCACTAATCCATACAATTCCTTCCCTCCATCTTCTCGGGTTATGAGGCAGTGCGGGTAGGGGTTTTCCTTCTCTCCCCATCAATTTTCTCTTCAAATGGCTATGGTCGATGCCGCGTGGCAGTTCGGGGACGAAGACAATCCCTCACCGTTTTCTTTTGTAAGTGAATCGTCTACGATGAACGCCTCCTCCAGTCTTTCTTCATTCCCGACTGCATTTGGCTTAGGCCATCGACCCGATCCTCCTCTAGTGTTTTTTTATTCACTTAACACTACTCAAGCCGACTTAGGCCGTCGACCCTGTTCTTGTTAGTAGGAATGTTCTCAAGTATAAAGAAATAGGTCCATACGGGAGTTATCTGACCAGAGACAGTAACATAAGTCTGCTGAATCAGATGCTTCTTGATAGCATCAATCACTATTGCTAAGTTCGTCCTTTGGATAAACCTATGCCCCATCACACAATGTCTAAACACTTGTAGATAATGCAAAATGGCTTAATGTTGCTCCCTAAACTTATTCTAATCCCTGTATACGGATTTGAGAGTTCAAATTTTAAACCTTAACGACCCATTTGTTTACTCTCAACCATCTGTACAAACACTCTGCCTAATACAATACGTCCAGTACATGCTTCAATGATGAATGATCTTTATACTTTCTTAGTAAAGTAAGAAATCTCTAGGACAACTCCGCCGTCCTTAAATTTATCTTGGATTGCTTGTATGGGCATCTCTCTCCTTTCGGGCCAAGCGAAACTGACTTTTTAGCTCACTATCCTTCTTGAAGGTTTCACTATTCTAACGAATCTAGGTATTAAGATTTGCTAGAACCCGCAGACCCTTGGCGGCGCCCAATCATGATGGTCCACCTGTTGAGATAACCCTATTACCTCGATGTTGAGTCCACCACTTGGAATCTGGGATGCATCATTGAACTATGGATCTCCCGCCTAGGTTAGTCGACATATGTTAAACGATGTTAGATGATCCTCCCTTACTTAACAGTGCGAAAATGATAATCCCATAAACCAAGTACCGACTCATGCAAGGAGAAAACAAATTTCATATTTATTACCCCACCGTCATTGTACCGCATACTGATATTCATAGTAGTAAAACCCAATCAAAAGAAATAACCAAAATCCCATGAACATGTTTTCAATCTCCCAGGCAAAGCCTCACGACATTGATGAGTGACAAGACAGATAACCGTAACATTAACAATAAATGAGGACTAAGTCTGGGCCCAACAAACATTTGAATTTCCCCTTGAATGCCAACAAAAATCTATGTGACGAGACTGGGTATAAGAGACGTATGAAATTTGCCCATCAGTGCCAGGAAGAAAATCTCATGGACTGAACATGGCACAACAAACATACGAAATTTGCTATCAACAAAATCGTTGAGACCGAACTTGGTTTAACAAGCATCTGCAATGTACATCTGGTAACAATATCTTTAGACCAAATTGGGTACGCTTGACATTTAAAATTTTCCCTAATAATGTTGGCAATATCTTTGGGACCAAAGTAGGTCCAATATGCATATGAAGTTTACCTCTGATAGCAATACCTTTAGGACTAACTGTGTCAAACAAACATGTGAAATCTACGTTTGACATTATCAGTAAAATCTCTGGGAGAACTGGGTATAACAATATCTAAAATTTACCCCTCATAATACCAAGACTGATTTGGACTTCACAAAAGAGTCGAGCCATCTTTGAAGCCGCACATAACTGATCTGGCAATTCAAACATAACCGGTCAGTCTTTGAAATAGAAAACATTCATCATGTTGAGCCAACTGTTAATCATTATTGTCCACAACAAGTGCCTCACACGCCATGTCACAACCTCCTGCTCGAGCTTGGGATTAAATCAACATTCTTAAGAATAAACTTTTGAAGTCTAGAACTATATATAATCACATGGGATTTTTTTATATTCATCTCAACCAACTCACAGGTTTTCCCTTCCACTTTTTTGACGACCTTGAACGTTGTCATCCACATGGCTTGTGATCTCTTGGTCCATTGAGTCTCATAAGATGCATCATTAAAATGTATAGTTTCCCACCCTGAATTTTTTTTTTTATAATGGTCGTCTTGCTTTTCCGTCTTGTGTAGTCAGACAACTTGTTGCATGTCATCATTTTCATGACATCGATTATAACCTCATTAACCTCCTTAATCTATCCGACTCTTAGTCGCAACAACTTCTCAGCAGTGTACAACGTTTTCTATCCCTTTTAGGTTCATGTTTCGATAATGTTCTCAATAGGAGAAGTAGCATACCATCCATTCCCGAAGCATAATAGGCGTGTACCTTGCAGTACTCTTAATCGTCACATTATCAGTGTACATTGTAACTCTTAGGAAAAACGACTATCTTGTTGGGTTACCTTGACACCACTCAGATATCGCATCCTTTAATATCATGTGAGATGTCTCTACATATGTGTTTGCTTTTATATCAAAGCGTAATAGTCACATACCCTGTAGTGCGCTTAATCGTCAAATTATCAACATACACCCTAACTCTTACGAGAGGTGGTCAGTTTAATGGGTTAACTTGACGCCATATAGATATTGCATCCTTCAACGTCTTGTGAGATAACTCACCATGTGTGTTTGCTTGAGGATGCTATAGTGTCACAAACCTACTTTTGACCGTAAATCTTAAGCGTGAGTCCAAAATTCATGAAAAACTCGTTCTTGAATTCGGTCCTTTAATCAACGACCATATCTCGTATGAAGTGACATGATGTTCTCCTCAGTCCAGGCAACCATAACTCTTGCAAATTTCTTTCGGATGACCTCGACTTTCCCCTATCCTGACATGTTATCCCGCATGTTTATGATATGTCTCATCCCATCCTTTTTAGGTGATATAGTGACGAGATTCATATTAAATTCACTTCGAGGTTTAATAAAACCCATAAGGATATAGTGGCTCAATCAACCCCAAAGAGGACCTTTTGTGACATGCTTCACAAAATTTACAATAACGTATGACCATATCTATCAGGTCATTCACATGATACAACTGTTACATCTTGTAATGTGTCGTATCAGCACGTGTGACCATCTGCTTGATCCTCATGCATTGCAACAATCACCTTAAACTACCTCTGCTTGCCATATAGGACTCCTAATGACAACAATCCTTCATAGACATCCACAAAAATGTGATCCGTGCTTAGTGTAAAGGTCCTCCTAATCCTCGTGTAATAAGGTTCATCAAGTTGATTTCTCTTCATTACCGTTTCAATGCACCTATACTCCTGATCATTTTTTTTTCTCCTGGAGATGGACAGAAGGTTAACAACAGTCGTATTTTTCATCACCACTTCAGGACACCATTCACCATTTCAGGATGCAACCTGCCTAAACTTGTGGTTTTCATGGTCTTCGGACCTTTCACCACTTTAGGACCATTCAAGTCTGAAATCCTGAATGATCCTGAAGTGGTGAAAGCTCCGAAGACCCTGAAAACCACATGTTTAGGCAAACTACATCGTCAAGTGGTGAAGGATGGTTTTCTTGGTCTTCGGACTTTTCACCACTTCAGGACCGTTCAGGATTTTCAGACTGCCAAAAACTCTCACTTCATAATTTTCATTCCTGAATTTTCAGCTAGTATTCGATAACCGCTTGTGTGGAGTTGTCTCTCTTGGCTTCCTCCTTGTCCGTGGCCATTCAGTTCCTCTCCCAAAACTAGCTCATGGATTCGACACATAACCATTCTTGAGATCTGAACTAACTCATGGGCAGTGACGGTTGCCCATTTCACTAATCCATACTATTCCTTCCCTCCATCTTCTCGGGTTATGAGGCAGTATGGTTAGGGGTTTTCCTTCGCACCCCATCAATTTTCTCTTCGAATGACCATGGTCGATGTCGCGTAGTAGTTCGGGGTCGGAGGCAAGCCGCCACCCTTTTTTTCTATAAAGAAATCGTCGACGAACTATGCCTGCTCCATTGTTTCTTCATTCACTTAAGCCGACTATACATAGCTTAGGCTGTCGACCCGATCCTCCTCTAGTGTTTCTTCATTCACTTAACCCTACTCGAACCAGCTTAGGTCGTCGACACGGTTATTGGTAAGAATGTTCTCACGTATAAAGAAATAGGTTCATATGAGAGTTATGCACCTACAACAATAACATCAATCTGTTGGTGCTTCTTGATAATATCAATCGCTATTGTTGAGTCCGTCCTTTGGATAAACCTCTGCCCCATCACACAATGTGTGACGGACCCGTCGGGATGGCGGTTTGTCAGGATCAAGACGAAGGGGATGAGGATGGAGAAGATGGAGATGGAGATGGAAGGGACAATACAGCTCCAACGCAGACTCAATACGCACGTACTGCCAAGTGTGCAAATGAAGAATGAGCACAAAACATACTGCAGCTGGGGTATACCCCCAGCGGACTGACGGGACTGGTACCGACAGTGTTATCGAGCAGGAATGTACTGTAACAACACACGACATGTGGGGTCAGGCCACGACCTGGTCCCACAGGCCAAACAGACAAATAGCCCAATAGGCCCTGGCTGTAGGCCTGGGCAGATGAAGGTCCACTGCACGATCCTCAGACCTGTAGTGGATCGAAAAGTTATAAACACGCTATTTGCAAAAGCGGCGGAACTCTGCAATAAAGAAAGTTGAGATATCTACAATGTGGAGCAAGGTCCATGCAGAATTCATGGGATGTAGCCTAAGCTACATAATATCAAATGAAAAGAAAATGTATGGTATACACATCCTAATTATCAGCAAAAAATGAAATGTAGCATGATACAATCCTAAAGTCCTGGAAGCAATGACCTCACTGCTGAAAGGAAAAAGAGCAATATGTCACAAGTAATGTCATGTCGCTGAACCAGTAATAGTGGGATGGTCTCAGAGGGGGTGAATGCAACCTAAGAATCGGAACTCCTAAGGGCAGTCACACAAGAGGTGGGGTAGGTCATTAGGCTCAGGGTGAGGGAGTGGTAACGAAACAAAACCAACGACCCTAATAGATAGACAATTAAGGCGGGTAATGCTCGACAAAAGAGTGACACCATGAACGGTCGACCATGAAAAAAAGAGTCTGGAATAGGGTGGAGATATGCCTAACTGAAGGCATGCAAGAGTCGACACTAGGGTGATGAGGGCAGTGGGTGAGGGAAACATGCACACAACTCACCGACTGGGGAGGGAGCTAGATTTGGGAGCAGAGAAGCCAAGATAACGCTACGGTCCCAATGCCTTTGCGATACCAAGGGCGAGCCCAAATTAGAGAGACCCAACTAAGTGAGAACCATCATGCTACAGATGCAAGGGGATACACAGGGTAGGGTGGTGGCGTGAGGGAGTCACGTCCAAAGTAGATGAAGTAGATCAGGTAGCTGAAGTCGAGAAGGTAGTTGAAGTCGAGAAGGTAGCTGAAGTCGTTGAAGTGCTCGATGACGTCAATGAAGTAGGAGTCGAGTTGATGTCGAAGCAGAGCCGCAAAAAGTTGATGATGGAGTACCTGAAAGTGTGAGTCAATAGGGAGAAGGTAGGTGATCAGAGTGTCAGTTGCCGAGGGCGTCGACGAGTGCGATGTGGACGCTTGGAGGTGTCCGTCTGCTGCTAAAGAACGGCCTCAGAGGTAGCGGGCTCGTCCTCAGCAATATCTTCAGCCGGAGGAGGAGGAAAATGGTCAGTCGGCTGAGTAAGAGCAGATGTCTCAGCAAGGCGAGCACGGTCATATGCACGCAGCAACATCCGGACGTGCTCCAACTGCTCGAGGGGCTCCCAAGTAGCCTCCTCATCAATAGCCCTTCCAACGCACAAGGTATTCGATTCGTGGAGGGGTATCATCCGTAACTCGGCAAGATACGATGTCAGAAACGATGAACTCCTCGTGACCGTCCACAATGATAGGTGGAGGGTGATCATAAGGGCGTCCGGCGAAACTCTCGGACGGTCTGCGATAAGGACGAAATAAGGAGACGTGGTAAACATCATGTACGCGAGCCTGGCGAAGGTAATCAGGTGGCTTCACACAGAAGCTGACCGGACTAGCAGCAGTATCAGAACCGACGGCCTGAAGGATGAGGCATCAACCGAAGAAGAGACGCCTGAACTTGCGAAGCGCATCTGCTTCGAGCTGCAAGTGGCGTGCGTCGACGAGTATATCGTTACCGACTTTGAATGGATGATCCATTCGTGATCCGTTCGCTCGTGCGATCATGCGAGTCTGAGAGTTGGCTAGACTCTCATGTGCACGCTTCATAATCGCGACCATGTGGGTGATCCAGTCGTCAAGCGCGGGACAAGGAGTGTCTGGGCGCAACCGTTGTCAGGCGGCCACAAGTAGTGCGCCGCCTGAAAACGGCAGTTTAGGGGTTTAGGCTCAGGGTTAAGTCCGCGTTTTGACAGTGCTTTGGGATGACCGGGCTGCAGGAATTATGAGAACTCAGGGTACCTTTGATTCTGGACGCACTAGATTTTAAGAGTAACCCCCAAAGACAGCAAGATGGATGGGTGCACTGAGCACAACTAGAGACCGTCATTTCTGGTCGCCCAGAGGACTGGGACCGTTTTGGCCGGCCGCGGAGAGGGATC